>APFE031107902.1:121950-138951 GCA_000404065.3 Pinus taeda
ATTTTTTAATATAATTTAGATAATACTAAAGTTTAGTTGTTTTGTGATGTAAATATTTTAGGAATAATTTATAAATTGTCATGGGTATTTCATTTGACATTTTATCATAATAAATTTGATATAAATGATCATAATCTAAAATTGTATATTATGAGGGTTAACTTTTTCTTAGATTTCTAGATTATGACCTTATTGTGTTTTTCATATGCATGCAAAATATAAATTGTGGAAAATAGAGAACAAATAAAAACAATCGCTCACAAACTATAAGACACAAAGATGTGATATGAGAAATTCTTTCGAGGGAAAACCTAATTGGAATGTGAGGCTACTCTACTCTATTTTTCTTTGAATGAAAAGTGGTGAAAATATAAAGGAGTGATACCTATGGCCCACATATTACTACAAAAGACAAACATTTTTATTATGCTTTCACTCTATCCACTCTCAACTACTCTGCTCAACTATAGAAAAAAGTGCACTATAATATAATTGAATGCCTTTTTCCTCCTATTGGCCTAATTATAACAAAGTTCCCAATGTCCAATTAGGGGTTAAATTTTGCTCCTACTCTCTATATGAGATACAACTCAAATCTTCTAAAGTATTCTTCATCATAGTGATGTCACTAGCACATTTTCCATCAGTAATGAGGCTAAGGTGGCATTCTGTTGAATCATGATGGTCAAAACAAGAAGGCCAACTTTTGTGTAAGATAATATTTGCATATTAACTTTGGGAGTTGTCTATAATGCGACTTTTTGGAGATTCCAGTGACGGAATCCGGCAGAAGAAATGAGGTTAAATCTTGATTTTTAGCAGTTAAAATGGTTTTTTTAACTGCATATTTGGATTCAGCGCCCTGAAAAACCCCTGGAAGCCATTGATTGTGCAGAAACTAGCTATCAAACTTGGGATTCCAATGAATTGCTGCCGGATTTTGACTGGAAAAATCCGCCGGAAAGACTTTCAAAAAGTCGCCTTATAGACTACTGCTTAACTTTGTCTCAAGTATTCCTTAAATTGTTAAAAACATATCTATGTGTAAAAAAAGTCATAGAATCTTACATAAGCAGGAATATTTTAATCCCAAAAAGCTTTATCAAATGCTTAAAATTTATTTTAGAAAATTTAGAACTACAATTGGCCCACTTTAGTAAAAATAATCTTATGAGTTAATTCATTTGATTTTTCATTTCTAAATCATCAAAATAAATAACAAATAATTTAATTTAAATCAAACCTAATTTATATTTTATTCCGAAAATTTTCACATTTCCTCAAAATATATCAACTTAATGTATTATTAAAACTTCAAATTAGATATTATTTTAATAGAAAAAAAATAAAAATGATGATATTCCTTATGTGAACAATTGCATAATTCCCTCTTCAATTTCATAGGTTATAAAGATCCTACTAATTGAGCCCATATTTTATAAGATATATTTGACCTATACCAATGGCTTTTCGAAACAAAACAAAATTGTATAAAGTACCCAACGCTAAATTGATTATTTTCGTCTTTCATTTTATCATGACTAAAATAGGGAAATACTTCCTTTTTAATATAAATTATATGGCAAGTCAATGCTTTATGAATTTAATGATGTTATTAATTTTAGGTTCACCATACACTCTTTCAATGTTTGGAATGTTATAAATGTTTTTCAAACCTAACCTATGTTATAAAAAAATATTGGATATTAAGTACAATAATGAAGTTTAAAAAAATATTGGATATTAAGTACAATTATGAAACTACTTATTTAAATGTGAAAAAATATGAAACTACTTATTTATAAAATAAGAAAGAAGAGAATAAAATTTTATAGAAACTGACTAATAAATTAAAGAGATCATTTGAATTAATCATGATTTATTATGAATAAACATGAATACAATATATAAAATCTAAGAGGCCATAAAATTTGAATTAGGTTGATATTTCATATGTAAACATTTAATATAACACAAAAATGCTTTCTCTAGTTGGAAATAAGTCAAAATTAGACTAGGAGACCCAAAATGAGAAAAATACACTAAAATGAAGTAAACTGGAAGTAAGTGTGGTTAGAAATCAGTTAGAATTAATTAATAACTCTCACATGCAAAATATTAACTAGTTAAACTCATTTAAACTCCAAAATAGGGTTGGAGGTCAACAAATAAGGGGAGGAGAGAGAAAAATGATGGCTAACTGCTACAATGTATGGAGGAAGTGCATACTTACTCTAGGAAGTCCTATGCATGAGGTAGTAGAGACTTATGGAGTGGAATCATCCATGTCATCCTCCAACTAATGTCAAGTGCTACATTTCATCCTAGGTGGCACTCCATGCTAAAATTAAACCAACGAAAAAGGGAAAACCCTAAAAATAGAAATTGTGTCAAATTATGGAGAATGTCTATAAATGAATGAAAAATGTGATTATGTTCCCATTATAATGTCTGGAACAAGGTATAATGATGAAACAGATGTAGGTCTTGATGAGATTCGGATGAACTGATGAGTGCAATATACCCTCATGCTCCATCCCCTAAAGCCTAACTAAGGAGTATGGTAATTAATGAGTCTCAAGAATTCTCAAGTTGGTTAAGTAATCATGTACAAAAAAACAATTAATTAGTCCAAACAATTTGCATCCATGTTAGGCACTCATGAAATTTTTTATGCAAGACACAATATGAGAAGAGTTAGGTAAAGAGGGAAAACTTAGTTAAAAGAAAGCCCCCCTCAAAATACAATGCATAGTATGTCAACTATGTAGTTTTTAGGATGAAGGATGATGTTGTTGATCAATGTTATTAATATATCCTCAAATATTTCTAATACCATCATATAAGAATCTTTTTACTATTGGTTTATCAATATACTTTCTAACAGTATCAATGGGAGCTCGTGGAGTACAAAAAAATTGAAAACCAGTTCCTTGTGACTTGTAAGTTTCCCCATCAAGTTGACTAGTTAACTATAGAGTATGGTTTACCCTTCATAGAATGTTATTTAGATCTATAATGGGATGTTTATGGAATTTTAATTAGATCCTAAAATGTTATTAGAAATTTAATTTGAATACTATGCAAAATCATCTTCAAGGTCTCCCTCAAAAAGAGGTGTTGGAGAAGTTGTAGCAAGAATAGTGAAAGGTATCAAAGAAGAATTCTTTGATGCAGTCATATGATTAAAGGAAATTGGGTCCAAAATACATTTATTAGATGATGACTCAATAGTAACCAAAGAATTTTCCATACCTTCATCCTCTCATGGCTTGTCTTTAATCTTTTTAGTGACATTATCTAGAATATAATCATCTATCTTATGTTTCTAAATTAATTTGGCCATTATATCAATTGTTTTATTCATACATGAACTCTCTACATGGAAAATTTCACTGCAACAACTGCACTTTATTCTCTCCTTATATTTTTCTCCCTTTATAATCTTAGTATCACTATATTGAGACTATCATTTTCCATCTATATGATCAAGATCCCTTGCTTTTTTCTTGCCTTCCTTATTGTCATTATTCACTATAAGCATATAGGGTGTGGAAGGCTTAAGATCCCCAATGTTTATGAGATTATTTTTCTCATGTATCAAGGACCCTTCTCCATACTTAGATTTTCAACCTAGAATTTGGAGTCTCTTAAATTTGGCTAGCAATAAATCCTAATCCAAGAGACCATTTGTAGACTTGAGCATACTGTGGGAAAGATATTTCCAAGAACTATCCAACTATGAAACTCCCAAAAGCATCTGAGATAATATCCTAATGAAAAAATTCCTTCAAAGTCTAGGACTCCCAACCATCATAGTCATCATATTATGACTTCTCTAATAATCCTACTACTACAATGATTCTCTATAAGAGACCACAACAGCGATGAGACTTCCCTTGAGCTTGACACATTGAGCACATCAATGCTAGCCAAGTTACCATCATAAATAGGCTAGTGGACATCAAAGCCAACATATGTTGTCACAAACATCCATGCCAGACTTGTTGACATCAATGCCAACACTCTTTCCACCTGTTAGACAATGCCAACTACGCAACACTCTCCCCCTTTGGCATTGATGGAAACACCTCATCACATCTCTACTTTGAAAGCCATTCCTCATGTTGCTTACATAGTTCTCCTTGTATTAGCCCCAAATAGATTTTTATCCTCTGAATGGGCCATCACATCTTCTCCAATAAGCTTCTCTCCCCCTTTGACATCAACGACAAAGGACTAAAAGATTCTTTTCCTCCCCCACGTAAGAAATGAATGTCAATGACAGATGGTTTGGCTGTTGATCTACATTCTTCTCTACAAACTTCTTTTCAATGTTTGATATTTCTAATGAGCCACTTGAAGTTTGTTATTCCATATTATCTACACTCATCATGGTCAAAGACACCTGCAAAACAATGCATTGGTAAAATATATCTGCGTGTCTTCTTGTATCTATTGTCGCTACTCTTGAAATTGTATATATGTGATATGCTCCCCCTGAACATATACTTCTGCCTCCTTGATAACCCTCCAGTTTTGTACATCGTATGGATGCTAGTCGAATACTCTCTTTTCCAATGCTTCTTTTGTACTAATTAAAAATAAATTGATACCAATTAAAACTTCTCATGATATTGTTGTTGCTGCAAATACTAATAATTAGTGATGCATTTCGACTTGCACTTCACTGTTGCTACTACTGTTGAGATTGTTCTCACTTCACTTAAGAATATTCATCCAACTCTGTGTCCCCTAAGATCATACTTCTATAATAGGGACTTCTGCATAGATAATATCAATTGCACCAAGAAATTGATACAAATTGGATATTGTCTCATACAACCTCTTATAGATCTTTCTCAAAAATTACACAAAAGGGCTACTCCATATGAACCCAGACCACCACTACATAGAAATACCAATTGAAATCTAAGGGACATTACAAGCTTATAGCCATTGCGCTTCATGAACACAAGATTGCTAGGGAAAATAAAATTCACAACTTAAATAAGGGTATTTCACCCAATATGTAGACCTTTCATTTCCTGAGAGATATTTCTTCCTAAGACTAAAATGATCATTGCTTTCTACTACTACTAAAGCATTTCCCCCTGAGCTAATTCTCTCTGATCTTTTTATGTTCTCTTTTCATCTTCCTTCTTACATCTGTGTGCGGACTGATCCTGTGGACTTGACTTAACCGTGGGCCCATTTTCATTCTACATTTCAGTTGCAACATATCTTATACTCTCACTACAAAATTTGATATTGTTGTGTATTCTCCATGCAGCTATGTTGATTGATATTGTTGGCATTATGATACAGGTGTTGTCCTTGATGGCAACTCACTTAGATGATAGTTCACAGTGCAGTAGATCAACAACAAAGGATTACAGATCAAACTCCAAAGAATGAAGAAAGAAAGGTATATGTTGGTTCACTTTGTCCAAGGAGCATATACACACGGGTTAACATAACAAAAGAAGCGTATAACGTATACACACACTTTCACAAGAGGAAAAACACGTACATGTTGGAAAACCAACTTTATGGTCCAAGGTACTTTTATCCAACGTATTTATCCAAGGTATTTGTCCAAGGGATTTGGTCTGAGGTATTTGGTCCAAGGTATTGAACCTACGTATTTGGTCCAAGGTATTGGTCATAAGTGGTTTTGGTCGAAGGTATTGAGAAAGGCCTAAGAGTATATAAGGAGTAGAAGATCATTAGGCCAGGTGTGCAAGCAATAAGATTCTAAGGAATACTTCTAGATGAAGTATATTTTATGTTGTAGGGTTATGTTTAGGACCGGATATGAAATATTCATGTGCACCTTGAGTTCAGTATTGGACCAGGAATCATGAGACTTGAAATGACCTATTCTTGAATGATCTGGTATTGGTTGAGACCAGATCTGATGTTTTGTGCATGTTGTATTTTTTATCTATCATGATCTAGGTTTTTCTGAAGTCTGGAATTGCAGCAAAGTTCTGAGTCAAAATGTGTAGATATGTATGCAGGTTCGTCTCGAAAAAAGAGCATGTACATGCAGGTTCGGATTTTTCAAGTAGCGTATACAAAAGAAAAAACTTCTTTTCAGATCTGACTGATCTATTTAATTAATTTTTTTTGTTTTACTATTGTCTATCAATGAAACCTTCTTAGATCTAAATGTATAACTAAATGTATAAGAAAATTGAGTCTGACTGATTGATTGATAAGGAAGGGTGATCCTTGTTTCTATCTATTTTGAACTCTGTAATATGATAGTAGATCTTCAGAATGTCACTGATTGGTATAGTTTTTGGTTCAGAAGTTTATGATTGAGTATCTTTAGAGATCTACACAGGTTGGGTTAAAGGAAGTAGTGTATACACGTAGGTTTGGTTAAGCCAAGTAGCGTATACACTCTAATGCATGATTTTTGAGGTTACAGTTGGTTCTGAATAATGATGTAGGGTTCTAGGTTGAGCACAGTGTTCTGGTGTCAGTGACCTGATTGTTCACATTAACTAAACATTGGTTGATATAGTTTAAGTTTAAAAGCTTTGATGGGTCCAGTGTGAAAATTTGATGAAATGTGGCCTTCAGATTATGGTGTTGTGTTCAAGGAGTATCCAGTCTGAAAAATTCATGAAACGTGGTCCCTAGTGGAAGAGTTGAGTTTTCTGTAGGCTGGCATCTATGTAATAGTAAACATATTTGCTAGTACAAGAGCTAGGGGGTTATAGCTTCCTTCTAGCAGCAGTTGGAAACTGAGATAAGGTTGTAGCCTTCTCCAGGTGTGTGACTGCGTACTGGTATGAGTCTGCACCAGTACAAGATTGTAAACATATTTTCTTATTATTAAAAGAAGACAGAGACAATAGTAGCAGGTGTTTATTATCCACATTAGGTTTCCACCTTTTCTTGGTGTTCATGTGTGTTGCTTATGTGTGATGCTTTATTCTACTTTTGCTACATTATCTCATAAATCTTTGATATACTGGTTTAAGCTCAACACATGATAAATTGTCTAAATCACAAGTTCTATGCATATACGCTAGTTTCTTTAAGTACAATTGCATGTACATCCTAGTTCACTACTCTGAAGTAGCTTATATAGATATGTTTACGAAATAAAATTATTGATCTGACAATACTAATTCACCCCCCTCTCAGCATTATTTCCAACAATTGGTATCAGAGTAGGTCCTTCAGAAGAAGTTTGATCACTTGAAGGGAGATCCATCAACATGAATAATCAAGAAAGCATGGGATCCATTAGACCGCCAATCTTTGATGGGAGAAACTTTATTCATTGGAAAATAGGAACCACAACCTATCTACAATCGCTTGGAACGGATGTTTGGGAAATTGTAGAAGGAGGATATACATTTCCAATAGCAATTCCTACAGATGCGGTAGGTAAAAAGCAATATGAAACCAATGCCAAAGCTATCAATAGTTTATTGGGAAGTCTGTCACAATCAGAGTTTGTCAAAGTCATGCTGCTCAAATCAACCAAAGAAATATGGGACAAAATCATTCTCAGCTACGAAGGAGACTCTCAGGTAAAACGTGTTAAGCTTCAAACTCTCAGAATTTAGTATGAAACTCTTAAGATGCATAGTGATGAAAGTATAGCTAGTTACTTGTTACATATAGATGAGGTTTCCAATTGTATGAAGAATCTGGGTGATGAAATTAAGGAAGTTACCTTGTTGGGAAAGTTTTCAGATCCTTCTCTGCTAAATTTGAATCCAAAGTGTCTGCCATAGAAGAAAAATAGGATTTGCAGAATATCACTATGACACAGCTTCATGGGATGTTAATTGCCTTTGAGATGAGAAAAGGAGGACCATAATATATGAGAGAAGCCACATTTAAACATTCAGCAAAATGAAGGAAGAACACAATGAATCAGGACATATTTCAGAAGAAGAAGATGAGGTAAACTTTGTCAAGAAACTTCAACGGGGTTCTGGAAGGTTTAGAGGTAAGTTACCCTTCAAATGCTTTGCTTGTGGTAGAGTTGTTCATTATGCTGCTAGACGTCCTCATAAAGATAAATTTGAAAAAGGAAAGGAATATGCAAAAGGGAATAGAAAACAAGTTGTGAATAAAAGGAGTTACTATACTCATGAAGATAGCGATGGCTTATCTAATAGTGATGAAGATGAAGCTAGACAATATTACAAACTTCTCATGGCTTATGATAGTAATGATTTTTGGGATAGTTTAGAAGATGATAGTGATGGCTTATCTAATAGTGACGGTTATAGACTTCTCATGGCTTATGATGATGATAACTTTTGGGATGCTTTAGAAGAGGAAGACCTTCATGAAGAAATATGTAAACTCAAAATTTGTTTAGAAGAAAAGAATATTATTATACGAATTTTTTACCGGAGAACCCATAGTATGACCATTTTTAAATCCAGAATATGATTATAGATACCTTGACATACCGACTTGCTGAAAAGGAAAAACACAATGAAAAACTAGAATGTGAAATTGCGGGTCTAAGAAAGGATCTTGAGAAAACGAAATCTCTCAATCTTAGATTTGCTAAAGGATCAAAAACTTTAAATGAAATTATCAAAGTTTAGCATTCTCCTCTAGTAAAGATAGGTCTTGGATATATTGAAGAAGCATAATAATCACAGAAGCTGTCAACCTCCATCAAAAGTTATCTTGATGTAGCAAAGACCAGTGAACAGTATGACAATCGTCAACAAAGGCATAAACTAGATCACCAGGAAAATCATACTTAGTTAACTCCAAGGAGGAATAGAAGACACAACCAACCTCAGGAAAATCATACTCAATTTGCTTCAATGATTAATATCAATAAAAACTACAATCACAAGGATAACAGATTCAATAGTTGCAAGAACTTCTTTAATGGGCATTGCTTTTCATGTCATAATTTGGGCACAAAGCTGCTCAATGTGTTGCTTATAAAACCATCATGACTAGAGAAGCATGAAATCAAAGGAATGTAACAAGGATCAAGAAAAGTTCCTATAATAACTTTTCTCCTCTTGAAAATGAAATACAATGTTCAATCTATAACAACTTTGGTCATGAAGAATCTGAATGCAGGAGCAAATTTCGGCAAACATCGAAAAAGGAGAAAATGCCATTAAATCCAAAGATATGGATAAGAAAGAATCTCAAACAAAAATATGTGGTATAGCCTTGTATGTAGAAGGGCAAGAAAATCAATGGTACATAGACAATGGATGCTCAAAACACATGATAGGTGACAAAGAAAAACTTCACTCATATAATGTTTTAGAAAAGGAAAAGAATATCTCATTTGGAAATGACACTCCTATTGTCATAAAAGGTAAAGGCTCTATTTTCTTGAAAGGAAAGGTTAAAGCTGGAAATGTTATGTATGTAGACGGTTTAAAGCATAACCTTTTGAGTGTTAGTCAAATGTGTGATCAAGGAAATGAAGTGGTGTTTCGATCAAACAAATGTGTTGTTCATCAGCTTGATAAAGGAGAGACTGTGATCAAAGGTACAAGAAATCCAAACAACTTAGACATACTCAAGGGAGGACAACAACAATGCTATCTAAGCAAAAACGATGAAAACTGGCTATGGCATAGAAAATTGGGACATCTAAGATTTTCTCAAATAAGAAAAGCATGTAGACTCAAGTCTCTTCATGATCTTCCAGATATCAACATCCCAAAAAATACAATATGCAAACCATGTCAAATCGGTAAGCAAAGCAGAGTTCACTTCATGGAAAAAGAAGGGTCAGCTAGTAAGCCTCTTGAACTTGTCCATACTGATTTATGTGGACCATCAAGAGAAAGATCACCTTGTGGAGAAGAATACTTTATTTTGTTCATTGATGATTTTTCAAAATGTGTTGGATAGGTCTTCTAAAGCATACAAATGAAGCATTTGAAAAATTCCAAGCCTTCAAAGCTTTGGTTGAAGATGAATCAGATGGAAAAATCAAATGCCTTAGATCTAATCGAGGAGGGGAATTTACATCAATAGAATTCTTTGACTTTTGTGAACAACATGGAATAAAAAGGCAATCCTCCACCACATGGACTCCTTAGAAAAATGGTGTGGTAGAAAGAATGAACAAAACAGTTCGACAAATGGCTTGAGCTATGCTAGATGAATCTAGAACTCCTGCAACCTTCTGGGGTGAAGCTGCATTCGCTGCTGTGACTATTCTCAACAAAACAAATGTTCGGGTAAATAACACTCAAACTACACATGAACTTTGGTATGGTAAAACTCCTACTGTAAAATACTTTAAAGTTTTTGGAAGCAAATGTTTTATCAAAAGGACTGATGAAAAACTTGGTAAGTTTGAACCTAGAGCAGATGAAGGTATTCTTCATGGTTATTCTTCCAAAATTAAAGGATATAACTGTTATAATAAAATACTTTGGAAAATTATTAAAATCATTGATGTTGCAGTTGATGAAGCATGAAAAAATTCAAAACAGATAAAATCAATAGAAGGCTATGGAGAAGATGGGGATTATTTTCCCACATAAAATCAAAATGATATTGAAGAAGAAACCAATGAAGCACCAGAAGTAGAGATAATGGTAGAAGAAATGACTCTGTCAAGTTATGTTCAGAAAAATCATCCAAAAACTCAAATTTTAGGGGAAAAAGAGGTAGGTGTTCAGACAAGAAGAACTAGCACACAGACCCCAAGCTATCTAGCATTACCATCCTCCAAAGAACCTCAAAATGTAAATGAGGCATGCAAAGATGAATGTTGGGTCAAGGCCATGGATGAAGAACTTGACCAATTTGAAAAGAATGATACTTGGGAATTAGTTCCTAGACCTCATGATAAAAATATTATAGGAACTATATGGATATTAGAAAACAAGCTGAATGAAAATGGAGAAGTCATTAGAAACAAGGCCAAACTTTTTTGTAAAGGGTCTGCTCAACAAGAAGGTATATATTTTGAGGAAACATTTGCACTTGTTGCTAGACTTGAAGCCATAAGGATGTTTCTTGCTCTTTCTAGCTTTCAGAAATTCAGAGTATACCAAATGGATGTAAAATCAGCCTTCCTTAATGGAGATTTAGAAGAAGAAGTTTATATTGAATAGCCAGAAGGATTCATTCTAAGAAATGATGCAAAACTTGTATGTAGACTCAAAAAGGCTCTCTATGGTCTAAAACAGGCTCTAAGGGTCTGGCATTACCACCTTGACAAATATCTACACCAACAAGGATTTACAAAAGGTTCTACAAATAACAATCTATATACAAAGACTGAAACTGATAAATTGCTAAATATTATTGTTTATGTGGATGATATCATTTTTGGTAGCAATGAAGAATCCATGAGTCAAAATTTTGCTTTAGAAATTTAGCAAGAATTTGAAATGTCCTTGCTTGGTGAACTTACCTATTTTATTGGTCTACAAGTTCAACAAACTAAAGATGGTATTTTTCTGTCACAAACCAAATATCTCATAGAGATCTTGAAAAAGTATGGAATGGAAGATTCTAAACCTGTATGTACCCCAATGGTAACAAGATGTAGTCTCAGCTCGAATGATGAATCAACAGCAGTACATCAACCAACTTACATATCCATGATTGGCAGTCTGCTTTATCTAACAGGTACCTGACCTGACATCATGCATGTAGTACGAATAGTTGGAAGATTCCAAGCAAATCCATAGAAATCACACCTTCAGGAAGTCAAAATAATTTTCAAATATCTTCAACTCGGGAATTTGGTTTATGGTATCCTAGAAATGAAAATCTTACTCTTCATGCATATACAAATGAAGATTGGGTAGGAAGTGTTGATGATAGAAAATTCATTAGTGGTGGCGCATTTTATATGGGTTCCAGGTTAGTGTCTTGGTTCAGCAAGAAACAAAGTTCAATTGCTTTATCTATAGCTGAAGTAAAATATGTGGCTACTATATCTTGCTAAACACAACTACTTTGGATGATGCAATCTTTGCAAGAAACTCAGATCACATGTACTCCACCTATCTCCATTCTATGTGATAATACAAGTGACATCAGTATTTCAAAGAATCCATTCATGCACTCAAAGACCAAGCACATACCCATCAAGTACCATTTTCTACATGAACAAGTGCTTGAACAAAAGGTCAAAATGGAGTATGTTCCCTCCAAAGAATAGGTTGCTGATATATTTACTAAACCACTGCCCAGAGAAACATTTGAATGTCTCAGAGAAATGCTAGGAGTAGTTGTTTCATCATCCTAATGTTAAACCCAATTTTTTCAAAGAAAAGTTATTATACGCAAGTTTCATGAAGTATAGTGGTGTACACATGTGGGTTTTAGTGGGTCAAGGAGCATATATGTTTTTCAGATAAGAAAAACAGTTGCACAGACTCTGATATGGGTGCTTTGTCTGATATTGATGATTACTATCTATCAGTATGCTTTGTTCATTAACTTTTATCTGACTAACAAAGATGCCTTAATCATTGACTCGTTAACAATGCACAGGTAGCACAGGTTCAGGGGGAGCATTAGCCTTCATGTACATTCAACATTGTTGGCATTATGGTTGCTAAGTCTAGCTATGGCTTCAGATATTTATACCATTTGTTGCTTAAGTCATGTAAAAGTCTAGGGTGTGATATGTCTTCTCATACATTTGAATGAGTCCTCTTGGAAAAATTATGTAATTGGTATCCCCACTTTGCATGGGATGGATGATGTAATATTTATTTATTATTTCTGTCATGTATAAACAATTGGTATAGAGATTGAAACTAGTTGGTAGTTATGCAGGGAAAAGTGAAAAGGAAATCGTGGCTCTGCAACTTCAACTAGGGTTAGGGTTTTGACTTTGGGCACCATGGGGGGACACATAGTGAGGAGCGTTTCTCCCTCCTACATTCAAGTAGTTCTGGATAGAAGCAAGGACACAGGAAAGTAGCGTTTCAAGAAGCCTCTGGAGAAGGAAATAGGAGCAAGTAATACAGACATGTTGGGAGGAAATAGACCTCATGAACAGGAAGAGGAACAGCATGAAGCCAGTAAAGAAAAGGAGAAAGGGGATAGCAGTCAAAAACCCAGTTCTATAAGAACATCTGGGGTCTACGAACCTAAGTCAAACACTATTCCTCAGGTCATCTTGAGCGATCCTGTGCTACAAGCTCATAGGGATCATATGATGGAACATGTGATTATCTATAAATTCATGGGAATATGGCCAACAAAAAGGGTGCTACATGTCTGGATAAGGAGCCACTAGAAGCCAAAGGGGGAAATAACCATTCATCTAGGATCCAAGGGCTTTTCCACAATAGTATTCAGAAGCCTAGAGGATAAAGATAGAGTGTTTGAAGGAGGACCATATTTCTAGGTTGTTGCAGGCCTCTACATGTGGCCTTGGATAATGAAATTTGTTCTAGAATGCAAGATATTTTCATCGGTACCGGTATGGATCAGACTATACTCCCTTCCTCTAGATTATTGGTTACTAAAATCACTAAAATAAATAGGCAACAAACTAGGGCATTTTCTAAAGATCTCAGATGCGATTCTGAAAGGAAAATACACCTCCTTCGCCCAGATCTGTGTGGAAATGGACTTATCTAGAGCACTCAAGGACGCGATAATTTTAGAAGTATATGATGAAGAATGGGTACAAGCAGTGGACTATGAGCACATCCCATTTAGGTGTCGCAAATTCCATGAGCATGGGCATCTATATAGAGATTTCTCAACAAACAACATCGAGAGAAATGTGAAAAACACTGTGGATAAAAATCCTGAGGGCTTTACCAAGTTTGGGGGCAAAGGGGAAGGCAGAAAGAGGCCACAAAAAAATATTAATGATGAAAAACAATCGAGCCACAATAACTTTAAGGTCCTAGAAGAAGAAGAAGGAAACAAATAAACGAACTAGGAAATGGAGAACATTATCACTGTGAAGGAAAGAGATGAAAGCACGGAAGAAATCATAGAAAACATGATGGATATAAATAAGGACCATGAGATGACTCCAAGTGAGGTGGGAACAGAAGACCATGAACTGCAGGAGATTCTAGAGAGGGAAAATATAGATCTAGAAAAATTTCTAGAACAAAGAACGACCAAAGGAGTGGACTCCATGCAAAAAGAGGAATATGACAGGGTTCAACAGTTATTCCTATGGAGATCACAATCGAAAGGAAATGGAATCAAAAGAAATCATGAAAGCCAGGAATACATAGGGGTCAAAATGATGGAGGAGACACATGCACTATCTTCGAAGAACCCAGGTAGGAAAAAAGGAAGAAAAAGACAGAAGGAGTTGCTGAACAAATGTGGAAAACTGGTGATTAACTCAGGTAAGATGAAAGAGCTTACCAACTAATCCTTTACTAATCTTTCTTAATGAAGCTCACAACCTAGAATATTAGAGGCTTAGGAAGCAGAAGGAAACAAAGAAATCTCAGTAATAGAATAAAAGATGAAAAACTAGATATGGTGTTTATTCAGGAGACAAAATGCTTGATGGATATGATTAGAGAAATACGTAATAAATTCCTAATCAATTATGAATATTTAGAGGTTAAAGAAAAAAAATCAGCAGGGGGGATTCTCACACTCTTGGATCCACAAAAAATTGGAATACTAGATGCTAAGGCATCTAGGAACTATATTTCTTTGGTATGTCAACCGATAGGGGATAAGGAGATATACATGATCACAAATGTATATGGCCTTCAAAAGAAAGAAGATAAATTCAAGCTTCTTACCTCTCTTGAGGAGATAAGTGTTTGGTTGTGTTATATTCTTTCCACGACTAGCCCACGTAGTTAACTAGGGGATTAGAGGGGAGGTGGAGCCCCCCCTTCATTGCATCGATTGCATAGCACGGGGGTCACAGGGAGTTTGAGGCATGCAAGTAAACCCACTCTATGGGGTCTGGGGCAGCGCCCTAGAAAATTTTGGTTTTGGAACCTTTGTTAGATTGGGCGGACCCACCTATGGTTTTGTGCATGATTTTCGCACATATTTTTTGGATGCGATGGTTTTCGGTCCATGGTTTTGGATGCAATGATTTTCGGTTGATGGTATGGGATGCTTCAACATGTGTAAATATGTATTATAACATTGAAAGGAACATAATGAAAAATCAAGCTGGTAGTCCTAGTTTTGGGATCCAAGGGAAAATATTTGTGTATATGTGTTTTATGTGTTATGCTCTCGCATTGTTTAGTTTATGTGTTTTAGAATTTGTATGTAGGTAATTTCTGTATGGGGCTAAAACCTACATTTGGTATCAGAGTGTTTTGGATTAAAGGGGATGCCTTTGTTGCTGAGGGGTTTCACTTTGGCCTGTGGTAGACCCTATTTAGTGGGTGATTTGTGAGATCGATTCTGGTGGTGAAAGAAGATGGGAAGTAGTGGAAAGATAGAGATCGAGAAATTTAATGGTCAGAGTTTTGAGTTGTGGAAACTCAAGATGGAGGATCTGTTGGTGGATAAAGATAAGTGGATCACGGTAGATCCAAGTACTAAACCAATGGGAGTGTCCGATGAAGAGTGGAAGAAGTTGGATCAGAAGGCAAAGAGCACAATTCGATTGTGTGTCTCAGATTCAGTATTGCTGAATGTATCAAGGGAAGCTAGGGTGAAGGCTTTGCGGGACAATTTAGGGACTTTGTAGCAATCTAAGTCTCTGGTGAATAAACTATTCCTACGAAAAAATATGTATAACCTAAGGATGAAATATGGAGACTCGCAGACAGAGCATATGAATGCATTTAATACTGTGGTAAGTCAGTTATCGTCTATTGATATCAAAATTTCAGATGAAGATAATTGCATTAGTTTATTATGTTCTCTACCAGATTCATGGGATATTCTGGTTATTACAATAGGTAGCAATGCAACTACCTTGCAGTTTGATGAAATAGTCTCATCCTTGCTGACAGAGGCGATGAGATGGAAAAATATGGAGAGCCAAAATGGTGATTCCTTCTTTGTATGAGGACAGTCCCAGAACAGAAACAAAAATAAGTCATTGAGTGGGAGATCTAAATCTCCAGGAAAACCAATAAAGGTGGTGTGCTGGAAATGCGGAAGGGAAGGGCACTACAAAAGGGACTGTAGATCTAAAGTTCTTGATAAAGGAAAAGGATCTAATGATGCTTCTTCTACAGAGGTGAAAACCACCTGAGATGAAGGTGGGGATGTGTACTTGGATTCTCCAAGTACACATGTAGATCATGAGGCATGGTTGATTGACTCAGGTGCATCCTTTCACTTCACTCCACGTAGACAGTGGTTCTGCAAGTATGATAAATACGATGGTGGTGATGTCTTCTTAGGGAATGATAGGAAGGATAGAATCATTGGTCGAGGGAAAGTAAAGTTGAAGTTGCAAGGTGGAAGGGTTAGAACACTTCCAGGTGTTCTACATATTCCTGCATTGGATAGAAATCTGATTTCTGTAAGCAAGTTGAATGATGCAGATGTAAAAATAGTGTTCGAGAAGGATACCTACAAGATGGTTCAGGGAGCACTGGTATTGATGTGGGGAGTTTGGATTGGAACTCTGTACAAGCTGCAAGGTAGCATGATTGTTGATGGGTGCAACAGTTCTGTGGTTCCTGAAAGTGGAGTAGAAAATCTAGTGGTCTCTGGAGAGAAGACCATGTTGTGGCATCAAATGCTTGGACATATTGGAGAGAAGGGCCTTCAAATACTTCATGGTAAAGGTATGGTAGAAGGTATGAGTAATAGCTCCTTGGATTTTGATTTCTATAAAAATTGTGTATATGGGAAGTAGAATCGGGTGAGTTTCCCCTCTGGTGGTAAGAGGGTGAAACATATATTAGAGCTTGTGCATAGTGATGTGTTTGGACCTGTGAAGGTTCCATCACTGGGTAAATCTATGTACTATGTATCATTTATAGATGACTTCTCAAGGAATATATGGATATATTTCCTTAAGAATAAAGCTAAAGTCTTTGACAGGTTTAAAGAATTCAAGGCTCTGGCGGAAATCTAGAC
>APFE031107902.1:139258-168378 GCA_000404065.3 Pinus taeda
GTGTGGTATAGCACGGTAGAAGACTACTCCATATACACCTCAACAAAATGGAGTTGCAGAAAGAATGAACAAGACGTTGATGGAAAGGGCAAGAAGAATGCTTAGTGGTGTTAGGTTAGGCCAAGAATTTCGGGCGGAGGCAGTGGAGACAACGTTTTACCTCGTCAATAGATCTCCTTCATCAGCGTTGGAGGATAAAACTCCACAAGAGGTATGGACTGGTAAGAAACCCTCTCTTTCACATCTAAGGGTATTTGGATGTGATGCATATGTACATGTTCAAAAGGAGAAATGAACCAAGTTGGATAGTAAATCTAAAAAGTGCATCTTTATTGGATTGGATATAAAGATGGTTTAAAGGGTTAAAAGCTTTGGAACTCAGTAACAAGGAAGGTTGTGTACAGCCGAGATGTTGTGTTCAGAGAGGTGAAAGATCCTATTAAACATGAAATCCAACCAAAGGAACCTGAGAAGATAGAGTTTGAGATAAAGGAGGAAGAATCAGATTCTACAGTAGAGGAGGAATCAGAAGATGAAGAGACACAAACTCCAGTGTGAGAAGATCAGTTCGAGAAAAAAGGTAGCCAGAAAGATATAACCCATATGCTTTCTGTTCAAATTTTGCTTTATCTATTACTAATGATGATCCCAAAACTATGAAGGAAGCAATAGATTCAGAGGACGAAAAACACTGGAAAGAGGCCATGGTTGACGAAATGGCATCTTTGCACAAAAATGAGGCTTGGGATCTGGTGTAGCTGCCGGCTGGAAGGAAATCCATTGGTAGCAAATGGGTGTTCAAGAAGAAGACAAATGTAGAAGGAAAGGTGGAGAAATACAAAGCTCGGTTGGTAGCAAAATGTTATTCCCAAGTGTTGGGAATTGATTTTAGTGATATTTTTTCTCCTATTGCCAAGGTAACTTCTATTAGATTACTCTTATCTGTTGCTACTGCTTTTGATTTTGAGGTAGAACAGATGGATGTGAAGACAAAATTTCTTCACGGGGATTTGGAAAGAGGGAATCTACATGAAGCAACCTGAAGGCTTTGCGGTGAAGGGTAAGAAAGAACTAGTATGCAAGTTAAAGAAGTCTCTGTATGGGTTAAAACAGTCACCAAGGATGTGGTATCAAAAATTTGATACATTTATACGGGGACTTGGCTTCACCAGAAGCAAAGCAGATCATTGTGTGTATTTTAAATTAATTGGTGACCGTGTTATTTATCTGGTCTTGTATGTTGATGATATGTTGTTGGTTGGAAATGACAAAGAAATTATCCAGGATTTGAGACCCAATTGTCCTCCAAATTCGACATGAAAGATATCGGTGCTACAAACTATATTTTGGGCATGGAAATTAAAAGAGATCGGGCAAAGAGGAAGCTCTGATTAAACCAGAGGAAGTATGTCGAGACAATATTGCAGAGATTTAATATGCAGGATAGTAAACCGGTGAAGGTTCCTATTCTTGTAGGTGTAAAGTTATATACTAAACAGTGTCCCAAGACATAAGAAGAGGAAGAGGACATGTCCCGTTTTATATATGCAAGTGTAGTTGGTAGCCAGATGTATGTAATGGTCTGTAGACCAGACATTGTACATGCAGTGGGAGTATTGAGCAGGTTTATGTCAAAACCAGGAAAGGAGCATTGGACAATAGTGAAGCGGGTTTTCAGGCATTTGCAGGGCACTAGTGATAATGGTTTGTGCTACCAAGGAAGACTAGGGTTGGACAGAGTGTTGTATATTTGTGGCTTTGTTGATGCAGACTAGGATGGAGATCTGGATCAGAGAAGATCTACAAGGTGGTATATGTTTAACTTATTTGGAGGTGCAGTCAATTGGATGAGTAAGAAACAATCTGTAGTGGCACTATCAACTACAGAGGCAGAATAAATGGCAGCCACTCGTGCAAGCAAGGAAGCAGTTTGGTTGCAGAGATCGTGTTTAAATATGGGGTTAGTACAGGGAGCTATAAGGATAGATTGTGACAGCATAAGTGCAATTTTCTTGGCAAAGGACCCTTCATATCATTCAAATACAAAGCACATTGATGTTCAGTATCACTTTGTGAGGGATATGATAGAAGACAAAAAGGTGTTGCTAGTAAAGGTGGACATTTTGAAGAATACTACAGATGCATTGACAAAATATGTGAGCTCTGAGAAGTTCTCTTGGTGTCGAGAAACAATGGGAATTATAGGGTTGGATAAATGACTAAGCTCTCTTGTGGCCCCCTTTGGATTGAAAACAAGAAGTGGGAGAATGTTGGGTTGTGTTATATTCTTTCCACAACTAGCCCACGTAGTTAACCCGGGGGGTTAGAGGGGGGCCGGAGCCCCCCCTTCATTCAACTGATTGCGTAGTGGGGCGCTCACAGGGGGTTTGAGGGGTGTGGGTAACCCCACTCTATGGGGTCCATGGTAGCACCCCGGAAAAGTTTGGTTTTGGAACCTTTGTTAGGTTGGGTGGACACACCTATGGTTTTGTGCATGATTATCACACATGTTTTATGGACGCAATGGTTTTCAATCCATGTTATTGGATGCTTCGGCATGTATAAATATGCATTGTAACATTGAAAGGAACATAATGAAAAATCAAACTGGTAGTCCCAGTTTTAGGATCCTAGGGAAAATCTCTGTGTATGTGTGTTTTATGTGTTATGCTCTCGCATTGTTTATTTTATGTGTTTTAGAATTCGCATGTAGGTAATTTCTAAACGGTGTTAAAACCTACACTAAGAGAAGGATACCCTAATATGCCCTAGATCATTGTAGGAGACTTCAATATGATAAAATCTCTTACAAAGAAGAAAAGGGGGCAACAAGAAGCTAAATAGAGACTCCACGACTTTCTAGAACTTCATAATGAATACGGAGTTAGTGGACAGGGAAACAATAAATGGGACCTTCACTGGGAACAATAAGAGGGGAGGGGCTTCACAAGTCACCTCTAAATTAAACATATTTATTCTCTCAAAGGAACTCTTTCTCTCAGGCTCGGCCATGACAGGTTCTATTCTTCCCTTTGGAGATTTAGATCATTGGCTTGTTCAGCTGGAAGCCACTTTTATGGGCATGCCAAAAAAAAGACCTTTCATGTTTGATAATGCCTGGCTCTCTCATCCTAAATTCAACAATAATATTGAAAAATGGTGGAAAGAGGATCTAAACGTTCAAGGCACCAAAATGCTCATGCTCCAACAAAAGCTTAAACATATCAAATCTAAGCTTAAAAGCTGGAACAAAAAGGAATTTGGAAATATCTTCAAAGCCAAAAGAGAAGCTGAGAAAAAACTCCAGGAAATCAATAAGATCAACATCACAGAGGGCTTTGCCGAGGAGTGGAAAAATATAGTTGAAATTTTGCAGAAAGAATGGGAAAATCGGTGCTTACAAGAGGATATTTTTTGGAGAAAGAAGTCAAGGATACAATGGATAAAAGAGGGAGAAAGAAACAGAAAGTTCTTTCACAAATCCACCATGGATCACAGGGCATGCAATAGAATTACAAATCTCAAAGACTCTCAAGGGAGAGAAATTTTCTCTCACAAAGACATGGAATCTCTCCTTGTGCAACACTTCCTCAGTATTGCAAAGGAAACCCTGTAGGACAGATCCAGGTTCATCAACCATTTCACACAGTACATCCCTGAGCTGGTCACCAGAGAGGATAACCACAATCTTAATAGGCCAGCTTCAGAAGAGGAGGTCAGTGAGGTGATCAATAAAATGCAAAATGGAAAAGCTCCAGGCTCAGATAGGTTTAATGTAGACTTCTTCAAATCGTGTTGGAAAACAGTCAAACAGGGTATCCTTGAGGTGGTGGAAGACTCAGGAAGATCCAAGAAGGTACTGAGGGCATTTAATGTTTCCTTCATAACTTTGATACCATAAAAGAAAAATTCCATGACTCTAGATGGCTTTAGACCCATAGCCTTATGTAATGTGGTGTATAAAATTATTTCCAAGGAGATAGCCAATAGAATCAAGACACTTTTACCAGCTTTCATCTTAGAGGAGAAAACAGGATATGTGGAAGGAAGACAAATCCTCAATAATAATGCGGTGGTACACTCTCTCAAATGTAGCAAACAAGCTGGTATGATCATTCAATTACATCTAGGAAAAGCTTATGACAAGCTAAGCTGGTCTTTTATAAGGGCTGTTCTAAAAGCCTATGGCTTTGACCACAACTGGATAAGATGAGTTATGGCACTAGTCACCATGACTAGTTTCTCCATACTGCTTAATGGTGCTCCTTTAAGACTCTTCACACCCTGCAAAGGTCTCAGGCAATGCGATCTGCTCTCACCCTTCCTCTTTGTTCTCATGATGGAAGGGCTTGGCAGAGAATTCAAAATAGCTAATGCTGAAGGAAGAATCCAAGGCATCAAACTCACCTTAGATGGAGCAAAAAATACACATCAACAATTTGTGGATGACACAATGTTGCAGGGCTTACCCACTGTCAGTGAATCCAGAATGATCACAAATTTTAAACGATTTTGCTATCGTTGCTGGCACGGAGGTAAGCCTCAACAAATCAAAAGTTTTTTCTTTAACACTGACATTGCTATTCAACGTAATATTACTAGAATTCTTGGGTTTCAAAGGGACTAGCTACCTTCAAAGTATCTAGGCATACCTCTCACAGATAAACCTCTTAGCAATGAAGTGTGAGAGCCAATTGTAAATAAATTGCAGGATGAGATTTGAAAATGGAGATGCAGGTCTTTAAATTTGGCGGGCCACCTTGTGCTCACACAAGCTGTACTGCAAGCCATTCCCATTTTTATGTTGTCAACTCTTCCCGCTCCTAAAGGAGTCAAGTAGCAGATTAGGAGCATACAAAGGGACTTTCTATGGGGTAGAGAAGAGTTAAAAAAGAAATGGGCTTTAGTAGCATGGGACAAGATTAGCCCCAAGAGTTAGCTCAATTGGTCAAATCAAGTGCCTAGCCAATGAGAGGTCATAGGGTCGAATCCCGAAAGCTCTTGGGGTTAGGTCAGTAAATAGGCCAAGGTGTGTTGATGCCCTTCAGGTGGCGTCCATTCAGTGTTAAAAAACCCTGGACGTAACGGCTACCCACTAACCCGGGTATCCGTGAACCAACAAGTGAAAAAAAAAAGCATGGGACAATATTTGTAAACCCAAGAGACATGGTGGCTTGGGGCTTCATGATTCCGAAACCATTAGCAAGGTCTTAAGAGCGAAAATTTGGTGGAGATGGATCAAGGAATCGGCTACTCCCTAGGCTAAGATATGGAAGGAATAATATGCAAAGAATTGGCAGGAAAAATATCAATCAGAATTTTCAGGCATTTAAAGGGCTCCCACATTTGGAACCTTGCCTGGGACACTAAAAGTATTGTTCGACAACATAGTTTCTGGGAAATTCAAGCTAGGAACCTAGCATGATTTTTGGAGGATAACTTGTAGCAAGAACCCCACTTGTACAACGATGAATTATCAGCTGTCAAGAATGACACAGATAACAAAGGTCTACTTATGGTAAAAGACTTTTGGGACCAGAAAAGGAACAACGGAAAATGGAGAACTTGAAGGATCTAGGCCACAATGAAGAGAGTCCTATGAGGGCCCAGGCAGACTCTCTTACCTAGGATCTAGAGCATAGGAGAATCTGGTATCCTCCTTGCCTAACCAACTAAGATGGGGAAAGAACAACAACGGAAACTTTAATCTCAAATAAGATAAATAGGTAATATTAGGATTTAACTATCCTAATCCTGATCAAGTTTGGAAGAATCTTGGGTAGAGCCCCCACTAGATGAAAAAAAATCTATTTATTTGGCTTGTTCATCATAGGAAAATCTTAACTTGGGAGAATCTCCTGAAAAAAGGATTCATTGGACCTTCCAAATACTACCTTTGTGACTCACAAGAGGAGATGATGGATCACCTTCTTAACTTTTGCCCGTTCACCTCCGTCATGTGAGAATGGGTGGCCTCAATCTTTAAGCAAACTAATAGGGGCAGACTGAGCATCTCCAATACTTTGAAGAATTGCAAGAAAAAATTCTCAGGGAATGAAATTATTAATAGAGCATGGACCCCGGTTCTAGGCTTTGTCATTTGGAATGTTTGGAAATAGCGCAATAGTCAAATCTTCAAGAACAAATCAAGCATGCCACAACACATAATTGACAAAATTTTAAGGCAACTCAAAGACACAGTCAATATCCTGTTGAGGACACTTCTTAAGGACCCTCCTCTGGCCCAAGATGCGAGTATTCTTCTACATTTGGGTCTTGAATCCATAAGCCCATGGGGCATTATCAAGGGAGTGAGCCAAATAAATTCAGATATAAACATTTGGAAACCTCCTCCATATGGTTTCTTAAAGGTCAATATAGATGGAGCATCTAAGGGAAACCCAGGGTTAGTTGGTTTTGGGGGTGTTATAAGAGATGAATAGGGTCAAATTAAGAAAATATTTCATGGCCACTTGGGAAAGGCAACTAATAACATGGCAGAACTCATGGCCCTAGAGCATTGCTTGGAAATATTGGTGGATTCAGATTCTCATAATGTCATCATTGAAGCAGATTCAGAACTGATTATCAGACCAACCAAGAAAATATGTAATGGTACATCATCGGATAAAGTGTCGAAACACTGGAGGCTCTTGCAAATATTTCACCGTATCTACTCCCACCTGCAAATTCTAAAAACTGTAATCTTTGTCCATGTGAAAAGAAAAGCGAACATGGTAGAAAATCATTTGGTGAACGAAGGTGTGATTAAAAAGGAAAGGGACACGGAATATGTCTGGGATTTGATAACCCCACGAAAACTATTAGAGGAATATCTAGGTCAAGCTACCAAACATATGTAACAATGGGAAAGGTCTAGATGAGAGAAGGAAAAGGAAGGAAGCAGGGTCATAAAGGACAGATTCTGGAAGTGTGGCAAGTTCATCACAGTGATTCAATGGATCAATGGATACACAATGATTCAGCGAAAAGCAGAGAAAATGGGGTTTAAGCATAAATCCAATGTAAATCCATCCAAGGAGCAAGAATTGTATGAAGGGTGGATCGACAGTCATCGCTCTGTGGTAAGGCGCGGAAGTCATTTTGCAAGGAAGAGGTTTTGTATACCACAAGTGGTATTTCGGAAGGGGCATAAGTGAGAACTAGTTTTCAGAGGATGGCTTCTGATTCCTCTCGAAAAGCGACATGTAGCAATAGGAAGGAAGAGGATACCACTTTCTGGGCGGGTATTCCTCGAGCAACATGTCCACCCGAAATATATATAGACTGTTGGATCCACGAAGGGATGACCAACAGTGGAGGGTTAGATGCAACGGGAATGCGAACCTTGGTTTTTATGGTCGCGAATGTAATTATATTGAGTTTTTATCTTTTAGGTAGTGGGGTCAGGTGTTTTTTATATCATTTTACCTGGGTTAGCCATATATACTGTTTGTGGGGTTGGTTCCAAGTGTTAAAGGTTCAAGCCAATTTTGCTTTAGTTAGGTCATGTGGGCCATTTTTTGGTAAATGCAAGGAAGTTTCGTTTACCTTGTAAAATATTTAATTTAACTATTTCGGCTAATAGAAAGATCCACTCTTATTTGACAAAAAAAAAACAATTAGCATATCCCCACTTGGTTGGGTGGATGAGCCAAATTTGGTATATCCCCACTTGGTTGGGAGATGGATGTATGTATGAGTAATTGGTGAGAGGAAGGTCATACTCACATAATTGAGTTATAAAGTCATGTTATTCTTTTGGAGAATATTTTTTTAGACTCTACTTGTACTCAGGGGGAGCATGAACGGTTTCAGTGCATCTCAGCGTGTACAAAGGGGAGCTCAATCAGATAATTCAACATGTACTCAAGGGGAGCATGAACATCATAATGTATGTCAAAGGGAGAGAATATCTTGGTCTGCCCTTTTCCCTTGATGTCAAAGGGGGAGAGTGTCTTGGTGTTGTTGTTTCCATCAATTCCAAAGGGGGAGATTATTGGAATTATAATATAGGTGTTGTCATTGATGACAACTCACTCAAATGACAGTTCACAGTGTAGTAGGTCAACAACAAAGGATTACAGATTAGACTCCAAAAATGAAGAAGAGAGGTATACGCTGATTCACTTTATCCAAGGAGATTATACACATTGATTAACAGAACGAAAGAAGCGTATAACGTATACACGCACTTTCACAAGAGGAAAAGCATGTACATGTTGGTAAACCAAGTTTCTAGTCCAAGGTATTTTTACCCAAGGTATTGATCCAAGGTATTTGATCCGAGGTATTTGGTCCAAGGTATTGATCCTAGATATTTGGTCCAAGGTATTGAGAAAGGCCTAAGAGTATATAAGGGGGAGAAGATCATTAGGCCAAGTGTGCAAGAAATAATATTCTAAGGAACATTTCTATCTGAAGTAAACTTTATGTTTCAAGGTTATGTTTGGGACTGTATCTGAAATATTCATGTGCACCTTGAGTTCAATATTGGATCAAGAATCATGAGATTTGAAATGCCTTATTCTTAAATGATCTGATATTGGTTGAGACCAGATCTGATGTTTTGCACCTGTTCTATTTGTTATCTATCACGATCTGGGTTTTTCTAAAGTCTAGAATTGCAGCAAAGTTCCGAGTGAAAATTTCCATATCTGTATGCAAGTTTGTCTCGGCCAAAGAGAATGTACACGCAGGTTTGGTTCTTTCAAGTAGCGTATACAAAAAAAAAAAAACTTTTCAAATATAACTCATATACCTGATCAAATTTTGTTTTTTTACTGTTGTCTGTCACTGAAGTCTTCTTAGACCTAAACGTAGAACTAGATGTATAAGAAAATTGATTTTGATTGATTGATTGATTGATAAGGAAGGGTGATCCTTGTTGCTATCTAGTTTGAACTCTGTAATATGACAGTAGATCTTCAGAATGTCACTAATTGGTACAGTTTGTGGTTCAAAATTTTATGATTCAATATCTTTAGAAATACACACAAGTTGGGTTAAAGGAAGTAGTGTATACATGTAGGTTGGGTTCAACCAAGTAGCACATACACTCTAATGCATAAGTTTTGAGGTTACAACTAGTTCTAAATGATGATGTAGGGTTCTGGGTTCAGAACAATGTTCTGGTGTCAGTGACCTGATTGTTTAGATTAGCTGAATATTGGTTGATGCAGTTTAAGTTTAAAATCTTTGATGGTCTAGTGTGAAAATTTGATGAAACATGGCCTTTAGATTGTGGCGTTGTGTTCTAGGAGTATCCAATCTGGAAAATTCATGAAACATGGTCCCTGGTGGAAGAGTGGAGTTTTCTACAGGCTGGCACCTACGTACTAGTAAACATATTTTCTAGTACAAGAACTAGGGAGTTGTAGCTCCCTTCCAGTAGCAATTGGAAAATAACAGAAGGTTGTAGCCTTTTCCAGGTGTGTGCCTACGCACTGGTATGAGTCTACACCAGTACAAGATTGTAAACAGATTTTCTTATTACCAAAAGAAGACAGAGATGACAACAACAGGTGGTTTTTACCCACATTGGGTTTCTACCTTAAATATTGGTGTTCATGTGTGTTTCTTATGTGTGATGCTTTATTTTTCTTTCACTGCACTATCTCATAAATCTCTGATATACTGGTTTAAGCTCAACACATGATAAATTGTCTAAATCACAAGTTCTCTGCATATACGCTAGTTTCTTTAAGTACAATCGCATGTACATGCTAGTTCACTACTCTGAAGTAGCATATATAGATCTGTTTAGGAAATAAAATTATTGATCTGATAATACTAATGCATCCCCCTCTCAGTATTATTTCCAACAATTCTCCTTTCCCTTTTTATGTTGATACACTTGGAATAAACCAATTTATTATTGTAATCAACAAGAGGCTGAGTCATACTTCTAATAATTGTATTGTACATCTTTGTTTATTATTTATTGGTTGCCTGCATTCAATTTGTTTGGTCTCCCTTGAGGTCATTCTCTTCCTTCACTAAATAGAAATAGAGGTTCTTCTCCCCTTAAGAAAATTGTCCTCATTGTTCTTCCCAACCTTCTTTGGTCAAGTCCAAATAGAAGCATTACCCCCACGCTTCTTATTTTCCCATATTTGAGCTTTCTCTCGTGATCGGAAAATGAGATCTTAAATCAGTATAAAGGTATTACAGACTCATGTGAAGGAATGCTTATATTACTTAGCGCAATAGATCGAAAAGATTGTGAATAATATAGACAATGAGCAGTTAGAAAACATAACAATCACACACATCAACACATCAAATAATCAAGGCATTCACTAGACTTCCTGGCTACGTCTCCTGGTCCAGCTTTCAATGTCGACCTCTATATTATGTCTTCAAGAGTAGATTATTACAAGTGTGAGCTCAAACCAAGTCTCAGCACAACAGTGATGAAACAATAGGGATTTGCTTGAAATCCTCAAGTCTGCAAGAGTACATAGACTCTTGCTCTTGCTCTCTATCTTATGCTTTCTCTTTGTCTCAGCAACTACTCCCTCTGTCTCTGATATTGAATGGCTTTTAAGCCTATTGGTGCTTGTCTATTCATCTCCCATTTCGGGCTCTCTGGCTCCTGGCTGTTGTCCCTTCCTCTCCTTTGGAGCATTTAACAATCATTGCTAAACGCTCTAAGGTATGGTGGCCCCCTATTTTTCAAATGGAAAGAACCCCTGACGTGGGTGAAATCCTAAAAATTCATTTCTCTGTTTACATAGAGAAGTACAGAGAAAACATGGAAAAATTCGACAAAACACTTTCTATCAGACTTCAAATAATATTGAATCCACCCCATAATCCTATCTAGTCTGGCTTTTATGGCTGTCATAAGCCCCTTTGTATTTCACACCATTGATCTGCCTGATCTCCGACCAAAGATTGACATCCATTTCAGGTGGCTTATTTACATGGAGATTACCCACCCAAAAAGGTATTTTTCTCTCTCCTGCACCATGCCACGTGTCGACCAGAGTATGGGATTGGGCGGAGCCTATCCAATAGCACTTACCACTTGAGGCCTCCCTGAAATCCTGCTTAATATAGAACTCAAATAACATAAAGCCACATCTATAAACCTTACGGGTCTGGCTTTATTGCTTCAGATCATTTCCTTTTGTATTTCAGTTTTATAACAGAAATGCATAAATACATAGAAAAAGCCTGACAACACTTTTATATCGGAACTCAAAATTTATAAGGCCGCATTTATAAACCCGTCAAGTTCGGCTATCGTAAGTCGTATGTTGTCTAGACCCTGCGCCTTTGTATCATTGCGATGCGATATATCACAATCGCATATCACCTGGTCCTTGGGCCTTTGGTAAGTCCTCCCTTGTGTTATAGCGAGGCGATATCGTGAGTTGATTTGGGCCATTGAACTGTGCGCTCGATCAATGGTCCTCATTAAATCACGTTGATCACTATCATGATTTCTATAGGGCTGCCTCTGATGTACTCTGCTGGCCTCTCCCGATTATGATATCCCTATTTGGTCTGGATTGTTGATCAGCCCGATTCAATGGCTCCTGTGCAGCGTTACTTCCACCTTTGCTTTGCTCTATTTTCAGCCATTCTTTCATTATTTTCCCTTTCGATAGTGTTTTTGATAGTTAATATACATGAAGACTTAGAGGTTTTAGGATCCATTTTGGATCATCCCTTCCCACTGAAAATATTTTGGATCAGCAAAAGTTGGTTTTTAGGCATCGATCAAGTGAGGATATAGTTCCCTCACTTGTTTAACTTCTATCCATCATGCTTTTCTTAGGTTTGAACCTTTCAGCCCTATTCTCAGGTACTCAACATCCCCTCCATGCATAGGTCTCACCTTCCTGTCCAGAACTGTATCTTCCTGTAACTCATTGAGATATTCAGGAAACAAATCCTCAATAGAAGGCAACTGACTTTTCTCTTCAGGATCGTCAATCAATGAAGGTTCATACAATCTCAATTTTTCTACAGTAACGACTGAATAGATCTGCATATAAGTTGGTAAATCAAGGCGAAAAGCATTTTCACCAATTTTATCAGGTATCTTGAAAAGTCCATACCTTATTGGTTTTATCTTCTTACTTTCACCTTGCATTCTATCTTTGCTGATGTATAGCCAGACTTGATCACCAACTTGGAAACTATGCTCAATCTGATGCTTGTCATGTCTTGCCCTATACTTGGCTTGACTTCTTTCCAGCTGTTCCTGCACTGCCTGGTGAATTTCCTAGATTTGTTTAATGAACTTGGTTGCTTTGTCCACATCAATGTGTCCATCAACTGCTATGTCTTTACCAAAGAGAAAATCCAAGGGAGAATTTGGTATAAAGCCAAAATAAGTCTCAAAAGGAGATCTCTAAGTAGAAGAGTGCTTGGCACGGTTGTAAGCATGCTACACAAAACACAAATGCTCATCCCAAAGCTTGGGATGCTTGCTGCAATAGCCTCTGAGCAACTAGATCATTGTTCTGTTGATCACCTCTTTTTGACCATCTGTTTATGGATGAAATGTTGTGCTCTTCTTCAACTTGGTGTCCATCAACTCCCATAGATTTGACCAAAACTTCCCAAAAAATCGAGAATCTCGATCAGATACAATAGAAGTGGGTAAACCAAAATGAACCCATACATTTTGAAAGAACAACTTTGATGTTTGTTCAGCTGCAACCTGCTTGTTACAAGGTATCAAAATACACATTTTACTAAACCTATCCACAACAACATACAAATAATCATGACCTTTTCTAGATTTTGGCAATCCCCCAACAATTTCCATGGAAGCACTTTCCCAGGGATGAGAAGGAATTGGAAGTGGAGTGTACAGGCCTAATTTTCTATTATTGGACTTGTTTGTAGCACACATTGTACACCCTTTGATATATCTAGAAATTGTCTCATGCATTCTAAGCAAATAACAGAACCTTTGCAATTGTGCAACTATTTTACTTACACCAAAATGACTTGATATGAGAGAAGTATGTGCTTCTCGGATTACGTTAACTCTTTCAGTTTGTGGAATGCATAACTTTCCCAAATGATATAAGAGTTGGTCCTTTACATAATAATCCAATTCTTTTACTTTTCTGTCATGACTTAAAGTTGCATATACATCTTTAAAATCTACACCTTGAGCATATTGTTCAATGTAACTTTCATGCATTACTGAGTTATGCTTAAGTATAGTAGATGCATTTATGATTGGTCTTGATAACATGTCTGCAACCTTATTGTGTATGCCCTTCTTATATCTGATTACAAGATGAAATTGTTGTAGAAAACCAACCCACTTGTAATGTCTTGATTGCTGCAATTTAGTTTGTGAGTGCAAATATTGAAGTGGTTGATTATCTGTGTGTATGATTGTTTCCTTACCCATTAGGTAATGTTTCCACTTTTTCACACTTTGTACTAATGCATGCAATTCTTTATCATATGTGGGATAATTAACTATTGTAGAAGTAAATGTATCAGAATGATAACATATGGGTTTTCTGTGTTGCATCAACACTACTCCCATGGCACAGTCATTGGCATATGTCTCAATCTCAAATGGATGTTGAAGATTTGGTAGTGCTAGTGCTGGTGCTGTACTAATTTTATCTTTTAAGGTGTCGAAGGCTTTCTGTTGTTTTCCTCCCCACCTAAACACATGTTTCAATCCTATTAAAACATGTAATGGAGCCGCAATCAAAGAAAAGTTAGCAATAAACTTTCTCCAGGATTGTGCTGCCCCTAGGAAACTCCTAACCTGTGTAGCAGATTTTGGTTTAGGCTAGTTCACAATGATTTCAACCTTAAAGGGATCTATCTTCAATTCACCACCCCCTAAAATATGACCCAAATAATTTAAGGATGTTCTGCCAAATTCACATTCTGACAGTTTTACATAGATATTTTATCTTTTTAAAACATTTAAAGTCTGCTTTACATGCTTTACATGGTCTTCCCATGTCTTAATAAAAACAAGAATGTCATCTAAATAAACAATTACAAAATCATCAATAAAATGTCTGAGTACATCATTCATAACTCTCATAAATGTAGAAGGAGCATTAGTTAAGCCAAAAGGCATAACCAACCATTCATACAGTCCTTGTTTTGTCTTGAAAGCAGTCTTCCGTGCATCATGTTCTGCAAATCTGACTTGATGATAACCACTTTGTAAGTCTAAATTACAAAAGTAAACTACTTCTTCCAATTGATCTAATAGATCGTCAATATGAGGAAGAGGATAACAATTCTTGATTGTTATTTTATTTAGTCCTCTATAATGAATGCACATTCTCCATGAACCATATTTCTTTCTGACCAGCATGATTGGAGATCCACATGGTGATTTGCTTGGTAATATAAACCCTTTATCGGGAAACTCTTGTACCTGCTTCTTTATCTCTTCATTCTCTAAAGATGATAACTTGTATATTCCAATGTTAGGTAGTGGAGCATCTTGCTGCAAACAAATATCATGCACTATTTCTCACCTGGGTGGCAGACCTTTTGGTTCTAAATAAAACATCATACTTTGAAACAACTTTAACTAAATCAATTTTTTTTTAGAATCAAAGCCTTCAAATGCATTGGATTTTTGAGGATCCTTGGTCTTTACAACCATTAGTAAAAATTGCTTACTTGAATTCACAATTCTTTTCATCTATCCTAAGTTTATGAGAGAATAGTTATTTTTGAGTTTATGAGCTCTTACAATATATTCAATTCCATCTTTAGTGAGTTCATACTTATTCTCAGCTCTATAGAAAATAGCTTTCCTATCATACAAGTAAGGACTTTCCAAAACAATACCACATATATCCAATGGAACTATATCTAACTCAACCTCATCTACAAATGTTGATCCAATAGCAAACCTAAGTTTACATTGTCTCATTACTTGTAGCTTTGTTTTATCACACACCCAACCTAATGGATATGGATTCTCATGAGGTTTTGTTTGTAATCCCAACTTATTTACAATTTTTTTAGAAATCAAATTTACTTGTGATCCACTATCAAACAAAGTATCAATCTTATTATGCTTGGAAATTACTCTAATACAAAAAAGCTAATTTATTTCCTCTATTTACTTTCATTATCAACAAATTGTGCATAATTACTTGTGGATGCTTCAGAATCCTTACCTTTAATGCTTGTGGTTGTAACTATTGTTTCATCACTTGAATCTGATCCCAAGTATTGCTGAATAGCTACAACATTCTTTCTCTCCTTACCACCGAACTTCTTAGGTCTCCATTATGGATGCAAAGACCAGCAGTGTGCTTCATCATGTCCTTCTCTCTTGCAATGAGTGCATGAAGGTTTACCTTCTTTATAGTGTTTGCTTTCCTCTCCTTCCACTTCAGTTTCTTCTTTTCCTTGTTCTTGCTTACAAAATATTTTGATGTTCCCCCAATCTCTGGGTTTACATTCTTACCTCTAGCTTCTAGATGTGTTGCTTGAACTGATACATCATCTAGGCTAGTGGGATTAAACATGAGTATAGTATGCTTTAAATAACCATGCAGACCCCTATATACTTCAATAAAGTCTCAGGTGAGTCCAAGGATATACCTAGAGTTAAAGCTCTTTTCCTGAATTCCTGAGTATAACTTTGTACACTCTGACCCTCCAACTGGCAAAGAGTTTGCCAACTCATCATTTCCTGCTACATGTAAGCTAAAGGATAGAATTTCTTTTTTTATAGCATAAACAAAAGTCATTCTCTGTAGAATGGATTTTACCATGTTTTTGCAGATCAGCTTGTGTCTTGCCTTCCCACCATACTAGTGCAGTTGCTCCAAGTTGAAGGCTAGCAAGCTGAATCTTCCTCCTTTCTAAATCAATGTTCTACACCCTACAATATACATCAATCTATCTTATCCAATTATCTAGCTTCTCTGCTTTTAGTTCTCCATCATAAATCGGCAAATCAAACTTCATATCTAATTTAATCAAAGAAATTTTCTTCTTTTTCTTATCAGGGCTATTTTTATGTGAAGAAGATGATGAGGATGATGAAGGTGATGATGGAGGAGGCATTTCTCCTTTTCCTTTGCCTTCTGGAGAGGCAACTAGAAAAGGTTTCTCTGCTCCTTTGTCTAGCTTAAGTGTTGAGGGGATTTCACCTCAACCCTTCTTAAATTCTAGATACGTCTCTTCCACCATGGCTCGGAGTGCCTTAAAACCTTTCATAAATTGAGATTTTGATCCCAATGGAGTTTCTTTTGCCATTATTCCTTGAGAATAGACTCTTCCAATCTCTAGATTAGCCTCAACAATTTATCCTTCTTCTAATCTGAGCTTTAATCTATTTAGCATTCAAAATCCAGCACAAGTTTGTCTAATCTTAACCAAACCAAAAGCTTTGATACCACTTGAACTAAAAATGAGATATTAAATCAGTATAAAGGTATTACATACTCATGTGCAGGAATGCCTATATTTCTTAGTGCAACGGATTGAAAAGATTGTGAATAATATAAACAATGAGCAGTTATAAAACATAACAGTCACACACATCAACACAACAAATAATCAAGGAGTTTTCCAGACTTCCTAACTACATCTTCTAGTCCAGCTTTTAGTGTCGACCACTATATTAAGTTTCAAGAGAAAAGTATTACAAGTGTCAGCTTGAACCGAGTCTCAACACAATAGTGACAAAATAATAGGGATTTACTTGAAATCCTCAAGTCTACAGTACACAAACTCTCCCTCTTGCTATTTGTCTTCAGCTTTCTCTCTGTCTCAGCAATTGCTCCCTCTGTCTCTGCTATTGAATGGATTTTAAGCCTATCGATGCTTGTTTGTTCGTCTCCCCTTTTGGGCTCTCTGGTTCTCGGTTGTTGTCCCTTCCTCTCCTTCTAGAGCATTTAATAATCATTGCTAAACACTCTAAGGGATGGTGGCCACCTAGTTTTCAAACAGAAAGGACCCTTGGCGTGGGTGAAATCCCAAAAAGTCATTTCTTTGTTTACATAGAGAAATACACAGAAAACATGGAAAGATCTAACAAAACACTTTCTATCGGAGTTCAAATAATATTGAATCCACCCTATAATCCTATCAGGTCCAGCTTTTATGGCTTTCACAAGCCCCTTTGTGTTTCACACCATTGATCTGCCTGACCTTCGACCCAACGGTTGACATCCAATTCGGGTGGCTTATGTGCACGGATATTACTCGCACAAAAAGGCGGTATAATCTCTCCTGCACCATGCCACATGTTGGCTAGTGTATGGGATGGGGTGGAACCTATCCAATACCACTTACCACCTAAGGCTTACTCGAAATCCCACTTACTACGAAACTCAAATAACATAAAACTGCATCTATAAACCTTTCAGTCCAGTTTTATCGCTTCGGGTAATTTCATTTTGTATTTCAGTTTTATAACGGAAATGTGTAAATACATAGAAAAAGCCCGACAAAACTTTTATATCGGAACTCAAAATTTATAAGGCCGCATTTATAAACCCCATCGGGTTCGGCTATTGAAATTCACATGTTGTATAGACCTCGCACCTTTGTATCATTGCGATGCGATATTGTGATGTGATATATCACAATTTCATATCGCATGGTCTTCGGGCCTTTGGTAAGTCCTCCCTTGTGTTATAGCGATGCAATATCGGAATTTGATCTGGGAAGTTGATCTACGCACTCGATCAACGGTCCTCATTAAATCGTGCTAATCGCTATCCTGATTTCCATAGGGCTGCCTTTGATGTACTCCGCTGGCCTCTCCCAATTGCGATATCCTGATTCGATTTGGACCGTTGATTGGTCCGATCTGTCGGCTCCTATCCAACATTACTTCCACCTTTTCTTAGCTCTGTTTTCTACCATTCTTTGACTATTTTCCCTCGGGATAGTGTTTCTAATAGTTAATTTACATGAAGAATTAGAGGTTTTAGGATCCATTTTGGATCATCTCAATTGCACATGACTGAAGGATACTTCTCTTTACCTCCTATTTTCTTTATCCATGTCTTCTTGTTGCATTTTTTATTTTTAGAGGTGTCTACTATAAGAGTAAGAGGATCATCCTTCATGATTTTATTTTGATTTATTTATCCCCTTTCTAGTTTGTTGCCTTGACACAAACCGTTGAAGACAAACTCATATTCTTGTGCTTTATTGTTCCTTCTTGTCTTCAAAACCTAAGCTAATACATTTTCATGGATACACTGAGAAGCATGATTTTTCTTCTCATATTTGTATATTTCTAACTTGTGACCCAGGTTTCCATAATTGTAGCATTTATCATAGCACAATAATGAGGCAAATGATTTACTTTTCTTGAAATATATCTTGTTAAGAGTTTATCACTACCAGCATGCCTACTCCTAGCCACTTTGTGCATTCTTGGGTTGCTGCCACCCAACATATCTTGTTTTATTGCATGCCATCTACAATCTATGGCTTTATGTCCAAAATTATTGCAATAAAAACAATAACCATGAAAAGGATTTTGATGATAGAAGTTACCTTTTATTCAAGAGATTTTTCCTTGAGGGGAAAATGAATTTTGTTGGTTCTTCATGTTCCTTCCATGGTTGCTTGAGTTTCTACATTGAGAAATCCTATGTTTCTAATGTTGCCTCCTTTGGATATGATTCATCCCTTTATGATTAATTTTCTCAACACCCTTTTGTTTCTTCTTCTCTCGTTGTTGTTTATGCTTTCCAATGACTTCTTTTCCTTCGTTTTCATTGGAACCTCCAACTTCCCTTACTTGGATAGCTTACCCTTCAACCTTTTCCTTCTTAGAGCTTGGTTCTTCTTTGGAACCCAAACTAGCCTTGATAAGAGGGGATATTTTCTCATTAAGCATCTCATCCAAGACTTTCCTACTCTCCCCAAGATTTTGATGTTGAGACAACTCTTTATTTGACCTTTCTAAATCTTTTCTCAATGAGACTACTTCATCTTGTAGTCCCTCCCAAAGGGCCTCTCTTTCATTCAGCTAATTGGTTAACCTCCCATTCAATCTACTAACCTCTTCTTGTTGAGAATTTAAATCTATGATTGTGTTCCTAAACTTCTCATTCTCAAGATAATATTCATGCAATTGCTCCTTTTGCTTGAGATTTGTTTCTCATAGCTCCTTAATCTCCTTTAGAGTAGATATCAACTTCTTCCTAGAGTAGACCGTTGCATTCATATCCTTCTCTTCATTATCAAAGGTTCTAGGTGAGCCACCACAATTATCCAAATCCATCTTTGTGTTCATGGAATCTTCCACAAGTATGAAGAGTATTCTATCTTCATCACTACCAGGGGTACTTTTATTCTCTTTATGGGGTATACTCTCTTCTTCTTGAGAGGATCCCTCATTTGGTACTGCTACTAAAGTAGCTATATCTTCATTACTATAATTAGATGAACTTGTATATTTTTCTTTAGAAACTTCATATTAACATCTAGAAGATAAATGACCTATCTCAATTCATTTATTACTAAGCAGTACCTTACCTCCCGATTCTCTAGAAGTAGCTCCAGGGTGATGAGCAACAAATTGCTCACTGGAAGAAGTATTTTGAATGTTTTGGGCATATTTCCATTCAAATGTCTTCTTCTTCTTCTTCCTTCCCTTCTTCCCATTATCAAAAACCTTCACAAATTTAGGCTCAACACTTGAATAGAAATATTCTTTGACCTCCTCTTGAGCTATGTAGCTCTCTCCTCCATATAGACATTGCAATTTGTTCAACATTTCCTTTGTCGACTCACAATGGCTCACTTTATCAATATCTATCTTTGATAGCCCTTTCATGATAATCTCCTTGGCCTATGTATTGAACTCATTCCTTTCTCCGTATATTACAGATAGCCAAATGTTTTCTTTGATTTCCATTAAATAGGCTTCCATTCTAGTCTTCTAGAGCTTATAGTCTAATCCATTTAGAAATGGAACTCCTTCTATTATTAGCCAATCTTGATTAGCCATTATTTCCCTTTGATGTAACTTCAATAATTTAATTTATTTCTAAAGGAACTAAGATCTAATACAAATTGTTGGAAACAATGTTTAATACTTGGGGGGGTGAATCAATGTTAAGGCTAATTTAAAGTTTTATGTCAATTTATATTTTCATTCAAACTTGGCAACCATCCATATAACCATCAAAAAGATATCATGGGGCAACAATATGAAATCATCACATGAACACAAACACCATGAGCAACATAAACATTGGACATAGAGGTTTAACGTGGAAACCCTTCTGAGAGAAAAAAAACAACAAATCTTGTTTTTGTTATTGATGTAAAAATAAGAGAACCTACTCTAATACATCAATATGTTTATGAGTAACCACTCATAGGAAGCACCAACTACCCTTGATTTTTTGCTAACACCCAATAGCAGGAAGCACCAACTTCCTTCTTTCGTAGACACCTGTTCAGCTTACCAGAAGCACCATGTGAAGCGCCAACTTCATGGACATGTTACAAGTGCCAACTTGCAAGAGGCACCAACTCCTAAGCCTTCTTAGACACACACTAGATATGGTAGCACTAAATTCCTGTATGCATGCTCCAACCCACACTTGAAATAAAACTTACTACTCACTGTAATTGGCAACCTAACTGCTCGTTTCCATCTTTTTTCTCCTCAGTAGCCTTTTGGCCTTCAGAACATTTTATCTTGTGCACACTCTACATGATCCGAATTTAAAAAGGAACACAAAAAATAACAAATAGAACCATGAATATAGAGATTCGACATAAATAACATTTCATTTCATTAATATTAGATATTGAAATATGCTTACAAAGAGAATGGAAAAAAGACTAACCTAGACAATGGCAACTTATATCTGAGAAGAGATGTGGCAGTTACATGCCTATGAACTGTGTTACAATGAGGCTTGAGGGGCGATTTATTATTCAGAAATACTGGAAAACCCCAAAAATCCAAAAACTTAACCCTGGGAGATGAAACACCAAACTATGGGCCATATTGGGGTAAATTGGTACATCAACTTCTCGAGGTCGTAACGTTTGGAAAACGATCTTCATTTGATGCATATAATACCTCGTTAGAAACATCTATATGAGGAATACAACTTCTAAAAATGAATATCAAGTTAAAATAAAATATGCACTACTGGCGATTTTCCAAAAAGACGTCGTTTAGGGCCTCAAAACAACTTTAGAAGTTCATGACATGAAAAAATGCCAAAAATAGTAAATTGTGTTACAATTAACGAATCTGAAAAACTAAAAGAAACAATGGCGGGGGTCCAAGTGGAAAAGGAAGGTGGACACCATTTTCCACATGGATCGCTGCAGCAGTCCACTTTTCTCCTCAAAAGTCTACACTAGTACGGAAAACTCTTTGCACTCTTCCCACTCTATAGTAACATACTCACACATGCTCTCTACTCTCAACAACATACACTTAGCTCTTGACCTTATTCTTCTACATAGAGACTCTTATCCTATTTCCACTACATAGGAACTCTCAACCTCTTCTTTGCAAAACACGAACACTTGGCCTCTTCTCAACAACGCTCACACATATAAAGCTCTCCACTCATCTCACTCAATAATTCTGCATTCCCTAGTTGCTCAGTTGAAATCCTAAGTTTTGTTCCTCTACTGCACACTGGTCGATGTTGTCTCTGCTACCATCCACACTACCTGAGAGAATACTCTCAGCATGGCTTCCCATAATTCATAGGACATGTCTTCCTGATTAATCTCATTTGCAGTTGCATGAAAATTACTTGGCCAGTGTAGTTGAATTAATTCAAGGAATGGATTTCTAAGCATTTCTCTCATACCAAGAATTAATGCTCAGTCAAATTGCAAGCTATAGCAAGGCTCTCAATGCTTCTTGATTACTCACAAAGCTTGAGATGTACTTTAGCATGGCCTCTCTAATATTGATCTGATATTTATTCAATTCCTTGAAGTGTGCAAGGAAGACCAAGCATAGTAGTTTTGGAGTCAACTTCCAACTCTACATATCATGGTCCTCTCTATTGTAGTCTCCTACCTTCAATAGTTAACATTGGATCCATTGCAACATTTGTGCAATTGTGGTCCTTATTTCTTTGACTCAACACTCTCTGAAGCTTCCATTACTCTAGCAACACCAATGCTTTTGTGTCCATTTACTCAGTTTTCGACTCATCCATGCCTTTAAAACTGTGATCCAAACTTTTCTCACTCCAACTATGGCCATATCCAATTATGGCATAACTTCCAAGTATGGTGAAGCTTTTCCAAAGTAGTTGTCGACTTGTTCATGCCAAAGCCCATAGGATTTATACTAAAGGTGCTACCAAATACAAATCCATGGCCCTTTTTCATTATATACCCTCTCATGTTGGTGCTTAGCCCCTTATCTACCATAGGACCACTTCTTACGACTGTCAGCTAAGCCTATATGCGATAAGTCTCTCTACGCCCTTCACGAGCTGAATACCCTTTGTTCATGGTTCTAGGCCATTGGTCTTGTTTCTACGTGAAATGACAAAATCTTGGTGCTAAGGCTGGAGAACCCAAGCCTAGTGAGTTTATGTGCCTTCTCTTTGAAATCCTCCAGGCTTCTCCTAGTAGGCTTAACTGTACCGTGGGGTCCGCCCGACACCTTTCTCATTAGTTGTCACTACTTGCCATATGGCCTCATTAGATCCATCCTGTCTCGATGCCTATTTCCTGAACAAAACTTTGTACGCCCTTATATTTCCTCCAAGATGAGCCTTGTCATATTACGCATCTTGTGGGATATGCCCTTCGATTTCACTAGCCAATCAAAGGCCGCGCTGGGATGAGCTATCTAACTGAGGTGTCCTAACGCTTATTGCTTGTTACATCCTTCCTGTGCCCCTTCATAAATTGTCAGGTTCTTCCTTACGGGATGAGCTATCTTGGTGGGGTCTACTGACCACATTTTCCATTGGCCCATGCTCTAACATGACCACATCTACCAGATGCCTAGTAAGCCTGCTTTTCCTCTGCACACACCACTCCAACTTTTCAGGGTAGCTCTTTTGGTATGATATCATGAGCCCCACATGGAAACCCCTAATTGGTGACATGTGTCACCCAGATCTTGACCATTAGGCCACCCAAAAACACCAAATCTTCCTACCACATGCCCCCTGTATAACTATGTCATGTTGACATCATCTACCACCATCATCTTCGGAGAGCCAATCAAATGCATCCATGTTACCTGTTAGAGACGAGAGAGAAGGGGTCCCTGATACCTTTGTTTTGCACCATTTTCCTTTGTTAACCAACAAACCACATGACTCTGGAAAGTAAGCTTCGTACTACACCATTGTGGTTTGTGTTATTAGAGGGAGTGGTCCCAAAATGGTTCTTCATCATTTATCTACATAATCAGCAGTTTTGGAAACCACTTCCCAACACCTCGAGGCCTGCCCAAACTCGCATTTATAGTGTTGTTAGAATGCCATTGCATGGCCCAATGTCTATCTCCCAAAGCTTAATATTATGTTCCCCAAACATTTTTCTAGGATCCCCCTCAATGGGTTGAACTGTTGTAGTGGGGACCTCCCACTCAACTCCTCGTTGGTTCACACTCTGCCTACATGTACTAGCGCCTGTCTCTTGGCACATTCATTGTGTGCGCGTTAAGGTTGTGTTGGGGTTATAACACCCAGATTCCTTCGTTGGGCTAGGCTGTCAAGTGAGCTCCACTTGCAGCCATTGAAACTTCTTCCATTGCTCTGTTGGTGCTCCTCGGCAGTTCACCTATTTCATGTTAACGCCTCAACTTCATTCACCCTTTGCAATCTTCTGAACTGCCTCCATCGGGATGAGTTGTATGGTGGGATCCACTATCGACCAATCAAAACTATCTTCGTTGTTGTGCTGAAAGGCCACATTTTCCCATCTCTCCTTTCGAACCTTTGTTGGCACCTCCATTACATTTGGAAAAATGTGCCAAATTCGGTCAACACTATGACCCTTCTCCATACTTACCCTTTGTAGCTTGCACTTTGGAGTCACTTAACTTTGTCTAGCAATAACTTCTAATCCAAGAGGCCATTTGTAGACTTCAACGTACTATTGGAAATATCTTTCTGAGCATTATCCAACTATGCCTCTTCTAGAAGCATCTAAGCTAATCGCCTGATGCAAAAATTCCTTCAAAGGTTGGGGCTCCCAACCATCATATTCATCATATTATGGCTTCTCTAATAAGCCTACTACTATGATGATTATCTATAAGAGACTACAACGACCATGAGACTCCCCCTGAGCTTAGTGCATCAAGCACATCAATGCTAGCCCAGTTACGATCACAACTAGGCTATTGGACATCAAAGCCAACATTTGTTCCCACAAACATCCATGCTAGTTTGGTTGACATCAATGCCAACACTCTTTCCAACTATCACACAATGGAAACTTCACGAAAGTATTTTTGTTCTTCATTGGTTTATATGGGCTCAATTTCAAAACCCCTTGTAAACCTATAGAGTCCTTACTTTATAGCAATAAAAGGATCTTTGATTTCAAGTCAAAACAATTGAAAGGATTGGGGATAATCATGAGTTGGTCCATTCTCTGTGGTTTGGTCTAATTCTATCAAATCTGTAATAAAGTATCAATATTTTTCACAAACTTACATATTATTTGAAACCATGTTGGATTTTAAGCACAGTCACATCTAAGTGTGTAAAAATACTAGAGTACCTAATTGCAAATCAAGAAAGAAGAAATAATAAAAGTGTTATGAAATTGACTAATGAGCCAAGGAGACAATTTAAACCACTCATACAATTTGATGTTTATTATTGTTAGACATCACTACATTATATAGACTCTCTAGAAGGCCAACCAATTCGAATTATGTTGAGGTCCCATATGCATGAACTTAGTACAACTCAAAAACACTTTCCCTAGTTGTCAAATAAGTCAAAATTAGATTGGGAGAGCCAACATTAGTAAAATATCCTAAAATGGATTGAATGTGAATTAAGTGGAGCTAGAAATCAATTAGAACTAATTAATAACTCTCGGATGCAAAATACTAATCAATTTAACTTAATTAAACTACAAAAGAAGACTAGAATACAACTAACAAGAGGAGAGAGAAAAATGGGAGTCACTAATACAAAGTAGGGAGGAAGTGAATACTCACTCTAGGAAGGCCTATGCATGAGGTAGTATGAAATTATGGAGTGGAATTATCCATGTCATTCTCCAACTAATGTGTGTTTAGAGCCATATGCCATCCTATATGTCAACCCTACTAAAAATAGAAAATGTGCCAAATAATAAGAAATGTCCAGTACTAAAAAAAATGGAAGTGGTTGTGTTCCCCTCATAATGTATAAAAGAAAGCTTAATAACAACTAAAATGTAGATCCTAATAAAATTAGAATAAATAACTTAGTGCAACATATTCAACATTTACATTCTATATATTGATACAAATGATTTTCTCTCAATTCAATTTATTTATTTAAATTAAAATCGATTTCTCTATATAAATGATCTATAAAATTAGATTTATTTTTAACTCAAAAAAACATTATAACCTTTAATTAATATATAGTCATTTTAATCTTTAATTATTAAATAACATAGAATAAAAAAGTATTCAAATGATATTCTTCCACTAAGACAAACTTAGAAAATACTCACGTAAGAGACGACATTTAGAAATATATTTCAATAATTGATTGCGATTATGTCTAACTGTAATCATCTAAATCTATTTGTGCAGATTCGCTGATGTTTGTTTGTCCCTAATCTCATGATATCTTTATTAAACCTTTTCCATTTTTAATTAAGATATTAGTTTGAGTGGAAACACTTTGGGGAATGAGTTTAATGAGTTTGAGTGGAAACACTTTGGGGAAACGCTAAAATATGGACACGTATCCCACTCTTAGTAGGGAGTCCATAGGATATAAGTACATTCCAAAGGTAGATAGACCCCACAACATTGTACAATATTCCGAGGATGAGACGAAATATCTTCAAAATAGTTGAGCGAATGGTCCCTTAATGATGACGACAAAAGAAAATGTTTCGTTTTCAAAATATCTTCAACTAATCATAAGAAAGGACCCAACAGTAATATGGCCCCAACAAACAAGTCATAGGTTAGAATTCATTATAATTTGGTTTAAAATAAGTAAAATAATATTTTTAAAAGACCCAACAATAATATGGCCACATGTTAACGATTTATTATTAGCTAGTTTATGATATGTAAATGAAAGATTTTTTTAAGATGCAACAATAATAATATTTTTTAATTAGAAGGTAATACAATGCTTAAGGGTCATTTTAATAATGATAAATGTTATTAGTGTTTTTAATGCTTCCTCAAATGATTCTTGAACTTGTAATAATAATAAAATGTTGTAGTTAGAAAGTAAAAATGCTATAAAGTTAGAAGCACCCACTCATGCAGAAACTTCTAGAGATGGAAGGAAGTGCGCTAGAGAGGATGAAAGATTGATGCATAATGCTAAGGAGAATGTGGGAGCACCCACATCATAACACAAGCAGAGGAGGTCACCATATCAGTACAATAGCTACATGGCTCTAATGAGCAAGAGTATAGAGATTAAGCCATCCTCATTCGAGTAAGTAGTGCAACAACCTGTATGGGTTGATGCCATGGTTGAGTATGACTCCATTATCACAAACAATGTTTGGGAAGTGGCCCCAAGACCAACAGACAAGTCAGTGGTGAGTTCCAGATGGATTTACAAGGTAAAGAAAGCAACAATTGGGAGTGTGGAGACACACAAGGCCACATTTGTGGCCAGAGGATTCTCTCATATGGAGGGAACAGATTATGTTGAGGGTCTACTAGCAAGGTACTCTCTAATCAGATCTATTCTAACACTGTCATCATAGATGATACGAAAGATACATCAGATGGATGTGAAGAAAACATTCCTCAATGGTATGATTGAGGAAGAGGTGTGTATTAAACATTCACAAGGATTTGAGACCTTCAACAGAGAGTCGCATGTGTACAGACTCAAGCTAGTGTTTTATGGACTAAAACAAGCACCCCGTGCTTGACACATGAGGATTGACAACTATTTCACTACGTTGGTCTTCACCAAAAATGAAGCAGATGCGAACCTTTACCATATTGTGGATGACGGTATATTGTTGATTACAATATTATATATCGATGATTTGATTCTAACATGCGATGAGAAGCTAATAAAATATTTCAAACAGGATCTTGCAAGAGAATTCTATATGAAGGACCTAGGGCTCATGCATTATTTTCTCGGTATGGAAGTATGACAAGGAGATGAGGAACGTTTTGTCTCTCACATCAAGTATGCCAACAAAATAATGAAGAAGTTCCACATGGGGAGCAACAAACCCATGGTGTTAGGTCCCTATAATACTAGTGATGCCCCCATTAATATTGTAGTTGTCACTTATTAATATTGTTGTGTCCCTATTGTCCCCATATTGTTATTACTGTGCCCCATAGAATCTCTCTATTGTTATTTTTGTGCCTTTACACTATTATTGTTAGGTCGGCTTGGTTATATTGTGACTCCTTACACTCCTATATATAGAAAGGAGGTTTTGTCACTTGAATCATCCAAGAATTATTCATTTGTGTAATGTAAAGGAAGTTTCCCCCTCGAAGAGGCTGGATTCTAGGGTGTTCAACTATCTTTTCTATCTTTTTGTGAGCTAGTTTCATAACAGTTGGAATCAAAGCTTTGGATTCTAGGGTTTCACTCCTCCAAATAGGTCATCGTGGCATTTTCACTATAGCTTTTTTTCTACGACATTTCAAAAGAGAAAAAAAAACCATTTGAGATGAAATCGCACTGAACCTCAGATTGAATTTCAGAGCTTTTTGCGCCATATTTGCTAAGATATGATTTGAGGAAGTTGGTCTTTTTGCAGACTTTTGAATTACATTCCAAACAAGGTGACCTGGGGAAAATCATCATAACTCTCTCTGAGCATCGGATTGAAATTTTGTAAGAAGGTACAGAAAGAGGATGATTGTAGTTTCTTGTATATATTTTTCAGAGCCAAAGGTCGAAACAGTGACACATGGCACTTCATACAACTTCGCTCTTATGGAAAGGTCTATAATTAGGTCATCTTGGGAGATTGTGCATAACTCTTCCTTGGAGAATCCAATTTGGATCAGACTGGTGGCGTTGGAAAGACAACGCAGAGGGCTACTATAGGTCACAATTTCAAAAATGGATGATTCGAAATTACAGAGATACATCAGATTCAATATCAAGTCCTACAAAGTGAAAAAAGTTGTTTAGTTTATTTTTTTTTTTAATTTTGCATAAGCTTGGTTTAAAAAATTAGTTTGAAGAAATTCAAAGGGCATAGTAAAGCATTATTATCGATAATTGATGCCCTCAGAAAAGAAAATGCAAACACCTAGTAAGCAATCTGAAAGCTCTAGCATGACTCATGAAGAAGAAGAAGAAATGCAGCATGATATATCAAAATTATGAGACCAATTGCAACAAGTGTCACTTGCACAAAAAGGTGTAGAAACTAATATGGATGGTTTAAAGAAAGGCATGGAAGCTAAGATGAATGCCATGGATGCTAAAATGGATGGCATGGATGATAATATGGAAGAATTGAAGACAAAATTGAATAAGTTGCTACAAGAAATGGTCACTAATGGTGAAAGGGTAGAAAAAGAAACTCATGATGAGAACAAAAGAAATGTTAATCATGCTTCCATAGAATCTCATTTTGGATCAAAGACCCACCATATTCCAAAAATCGATATGAGGAAGTTTGATGGCAAGGATCCCACAACATGGATATTACAGATGGAGCAATTTTTCGATATCTCAATAATGTGCAAAACACACAAAAGGTACGTATGGCAACTTTATATTTGGAACCAAATCAGTTTGTATGTTATCAATGGCTTTTCTCTTGTAAACAATTTATCACTTGGGCAATTTTTACGGAAAAATTGATAGCACATTATGAGGATACAAAAGCAACATTTTTTTAGCCAATTGATAAGTCTCAAACAAAAGGGTTCAATAATGGAGCACATTGAGGAGTTCCAAAAATTGAACATAAGGGTAAAAAATATTCCAGAGGAGCATAGGATTGATGTGTTCATAGGG
>APFE031107902.1:173329-190338 GCA_000404065.3 Pinus taeda
ACATCGAGCATCAACAACAAGTTCTCCAACTCTTAAAGGATAACCTCGTGTTGGCACAGAATAGAATGAAACAATAGGGAGATCAACATTGCAGTGAAAGAAGTTTTGATATAGGTGATTGGGTATTGCTACAGCTACAACCATATAAACAAATGTCCCTCAAGCAAGGTAAGAAGGATAAAAAATTGTCACCAAAGTATTATGGTTCGTGCAAGGTGTTGCAAAAGATTGGTACTATGGCATACAAATTGGAGCTTAAGTATGGGGGTTTACGCAGTTCATTATATTAGATATCATTTTGGAATTCAACTGCGTTAAGTAAGTCATTCACATATGACCATTTCCATGAGAGAGGTAGTCATAACTGACTAATTTCTCATGATTTGTGAATAGTTCACTTAGCACTCATTGCATCGGGTGATGCTCACAGGGGTGAAGAAGTGGGATTGAAACTAGTGAAATGTGGAGAACGAATCACATAGCATCAATCATCACTTCCGGGGCTTGCACCCGGTAACCAGGACTTCCCAGGAGGTCACCCATCCCAAAACTCCTCTGGCTCAAGCGCGCTTAACTGTGGAGTTTTTCCCCACAATCAAGCCCACTTAGCTTGCTACCCCATTTGCAAAACCTTAGCAAGTATTGTGCCTCATGAACCAATCAAGTAGAGATCCCTTGACTCTTTTTGAATTTAAGTACGGGGGTTTACACAGTGCATTATATTAGATATCATTTTTGGGATTCAATCTAAAGGAGTTAGGCTAGTCATTCACGTATGACCATTTCCATGAGAGGTAGTCGTAACTGACTAATTTCTCATGATTTTTGAATAGTTCACTTACAACTCATTGCATCAGGTGATGCTCACAGGGGTGAAGAAGTGGGATTGAAACTAGTGAAATGAATCACATAGCGTCAATCATCACTTCCAAGGCCTGCACCTGGCAACCAAGACTTCCCGGGAGGTCAGCCATCCCAAATCGCCTCTGGCTCAAGTGTGCTTAACTGTGGAGTTTTCCTACAGCTTCTCGAGTGCACCCACTTTTCCATGTTTTATGTTTAAAGAAGGTTATAGGCAACAAGCTCCCAGTTCAAACAATATTTCCAAAACTTGACGAGGAAGGAAAAATTATATTGGAACCGGAAGCAGTCATAGAAACAAGAACTCGACAGCTACAAAATTGATCCATTTTAAAATATCTCATCAAGTGGAAGAACTTATCTGCTGAAGATTTCCCATATTGTTATTACTGTGCCCCAATATAGAATCTCTCTATTGTTATTTTTGTTCCTTTCTATTATTATTGTTAGGTCGGCTTGGTTATATTTTGACTCCTTAGACTCCTATATATAGAAAGGAGTTTTTGTCATTTGAATCATCTAAGAATTATTCATTTGTGTAATTCAAAGGAGGTTTCCCCCTCGAAAAGGCTGAATTCTAAGTCGTTCAACTATCTTTTCTATCTTTTTTGAGTTGGTTTCATAACACATGGAGACCCATCTAGCAGGTAACTAGAGTAAAGAGGATGCTACTTCAAGTGAAGTAGTGGAGGCTATTATTTACAGACAAATTGTGGGTTCACTTATGTATTTGGTGAACACACAACCAGACATGTGTTTTGCAATTAATTGTCTTATTCAATCCATGGTTAAGCCAACCAAAATCTTTTGGAAGCCAACTAAACATGTGTTTATATACCTCATAGGGACTGTTTAGTTCAGTCTTTGGTACAGACAGAGAGAGGGAGTGAAGCTACAAGGCTTCACATATGCAGATTGGATAGGGAGTCTATCGGATAGAAAGAGCACATCGAGGGGAATATTTAGTATTGGGTCAAAAACATTTTCTTGGTACAGAAGGAAGTAAATATTAGTTGCACTTAGTTTAGTAGAAGCGGAATACATGGCTTCTAGTCAAGCAACTTGTGAGACTGTCTCGACGAGGAAGGTCCTTGTTGGGTTATTTGGTTAGTAGATGGATCCTATAGTGATTTAATGTGACAATAAGAGTTTTCTCAAACTCTCCGAGAATCCATATTTTCATTATTGGTCCAAGAATATCGACATCCGCTATCACCATCTACGAGATTGTGTGTAGAGGAGGACCATGTTGCTGGAATACATTCCTACATAGGAGCAAGATGCAAATATTTTGACAAAGAAATTGTCAAGATGCAAATTTGAGTTTCACAGAGCAAGATCGGAGTAGAAGATAATCCCTTTCTTGTTGAGAGGGAATGTTGAAAAAAGCAACAAGAAAACCATAATTTAATTTTGTCCTTGAATTAAATTAGGAATTAAACTATAATTCTAATTATCATAGCAACTTGTAATAGGTAACTAAGTTAATTTGACTTAGTTGGCTCAGTTAATTCGAGTTGGAAGTTAAGATCAAAAAGTGTGGACCTATACACATAAGATCAATGTGGATAGAAGAAAAAGACGAATGCATGCGCACCTGCTACCATTAATCGAACCCTGCAACCCTAATCATACCTGACGAACTTCGCCGTGCCGTCGAACCACTGCTGAGAGCCTCTCATGGAAAATCCAGCAGGAGGGGCGGGCTCTGCTCCCCCTCCTTTGACTTCCCCAACCGCTGGCGCGAATCGGATCAAGACCCCTCTGACCCCTTCTGGAAATATCCCAGAATCTAAGCAGGAAGGATAAAGGACCAATGACAAAGAGATTCCTGCAGATCAACCTGAAGAGACAAACGTAGAAACAGAGGAGCACCAAAATGCCTCTTCGTCACAGCCAAAGGCGACCTCGGCTACTTGCATTCCGAAGGCAGCAGAACGCATCAAGATAGAACTGCCCAGTCATCGAATAAACGGAGAGATCAAATACATGCAGGATCACACCTTAATCGGGAAATTTCTGGGCTTTTGGCCGACAGAAAAGGCCTTGAATGGATGGATCGCATCAAAGTTGAAACCCAAAGGACAAGTTACACTGCAACTTGGCCCAAAAGGCTTCTTCAAAGCCATATTCAACTGTGTGGAGGACAAATCCAGGATATTTGAGGGTGGCCCATACTTCTTTAATTCATCAAGACTGTATCTCACCGAATGGAAGCCACGATTCAACCCTGATAAAGAAGATTTCAGTTGGCCTCCTGTATGGATCCGAATGCACTCCCTCCCAGTGGAATATTGGAAGGAAGAAACGCTTGCAGACATTGGCAACAAATTGGGGACGTTCATCAAAGTTGCAGTGGAAACGAAGACCCGCAAATATACATCCTATGCTCGGATCTACGTGTAGATGCACCTTACCAAGACTCTGGCGGATTCGGTAAGTCTCTTTCATGATGATTTTGAATGGATCCAAACTCTTGATTATGAACACATCCCCTTTCGTTGCCGCAAACGCCATGTGCATGGTCACCTCTTCAGAGACTGTCCTCTCAATCAGCAATCCAAAGCCTTACTCAATGAAACCTTGACCGATTCGGAGGGCTTCACCAAAATCCCTAAGCGCCGTAGGCACACCAAGAAAAACCAGGCAGTCCCTGAAAATACTGTCGGGTCAGACTCACGGAACAAATTTTCTGCTCTCGCTACCCAAGACTCTCCTAGCATGGAGCCTTCGGAATCGATTTCTCAGCCCTCTTCGTCCCTTAATCCCTCTGCCCCCATGCATGCCTTTAATCTTGGTTCTTTTCACTCTCCTCTCCCACCATTGGAAGACATCTCAAAGGTAGCTCCAAACCCCAGCTCTCCATCTTCTGGCAAAGGGAAATCCGTTCTAGACTCTAAGCAGCAAGCCTCTGCCATGCATTTAGATGCAGCGCTAGCTTTAAGCCTTCAAGAAACTACGGAGGAGGACGAGCAAAGTGCCCCTAGCAACATGGAACAATATCCAGAGAACATTATCCTAGAAGGTATTGACATCTTAAAACTTGAAACAGCTTGCAAGCAAAAGGATTATAATACCATACCTCCCTGGAAAATAGATCGGCTAGAAGGAGTCCTAGCCAAGGTGCAGCACAACAGAAATCTCGGCATGCAGGGAGGAAGCCCATGGGATGGAAAAAAGAACCTCAAAGAAACCAAGAAGAGGGGGCGCAAGATAGATCTTCAGCGAACCATTGCAGTGGGAGAATTACTTATGGAATTAGGAAGATTCCCTAAGTTGACTAAGTGCTACAAACCCACATCTCAGTTGCCATGAAGCTCATCTCCTGGAATGTGAGAGGACTCAACAGCCCCTCAAAACACAGGATGATCAAGAAATTGATTCAACAAGAAAAACCTTCCATAGTTTTTCTTCAAGAAACTAAAAGCAACACTATAGCTATGGAAAAATATTTGGGCAGGAAGCAGCTCAATGTCAGTAGATGCCTCAGGGGCTGCGGGTGGACTTTCCATACTATGGAATCCGCAAATCCTTACACTTTATGATTTCCATGCCACCCACTTCCTAATTCAAGCATCCTTTCATCTAATCGGCACTAATATCCATGGGCATCTCTCAAATGTATACTTTCTGCAAAACATACAGCAAAAATTGGATCTGCTGGAAATAATCTCCATTCTAAATGAGAACAGAAGGTTCCCTCTATGGATTAGTGGAGGAGACTACAACATCATACAATCGCTGGAGGAGAAGACAGGTGGTAGAACAAGGCTAGAGAATGATAGCAAAGGACTCAGAGATTTTATTCAGGACAACCACCTAATGGACATTCCTAACACCAATGGAATCTTCACCTGGACTAACAAACGCAGGGGCACTCATCATATCGCTTTCAGGCTTGATAGGTTCCTCCTCTCAGACAATGCAACCCATCTAGGGGGGGACTTCAGTGCATCAATTTTACCCCATGGAGGATCGGACCACTGGCCCATTATGCTTCAATGGTCTCGGCCTGGTACACACTGCAATAGGCCCTTCCGATTTGAAGCCTTCTGGCTTACAAATCCAAAATTTAAGCAAATAGTAGAAGAAGCATGGAAGTCCTATATGCTGCCAGAGGGAGCCAAAATGTATCAATTCCAACAAAAGTTAAAAAACTTAAAACAAGTCCTCAAAAATTGGAATCGAGCACAATTTGGCAACATACAGGTAAATCGCCAAAGGCTGGAAAAGCAAATGGAAGCGCTACAACAAGCTATCATCAGAGAAGGCCAGACAGAGGAACAATCACAACAAGAGAAAATCCTCTGGCAACAAATTGAAGAACGGAGGCAACAAGAAGAAATTCTCTGGCAACAAAAATCACGAATCAGCTGGCTAAAAGAAGGTGAAAAGAACACCAAATTCTTCCATAGAACAGTTATTCAAAGGCGTATGCACAAAAACATCACCTTCATCAACAACCAACAAGGGGAACAAGTTGAAGCCCACGAAGACATGGAAAAAGAATTCACAAACTACTTTCAGGATATCCTCAAAGAGCCGGAAGGAAACAGAGAAGCGGAAATTAGAACCATCACTCGGCATATTCCTCGAATAATAACAGAGGAGCACAACAGCAAACTGCTGCAGCCCACATCTCTAAAGGAAATTGAAGAGGCCATGAACCATCTCAAGGACGGCAAAGCCCCTGGGCCAGACGGCTTTACAGCCAACTTCTACCATGAATTTTGGGAGCTCATCAAGGAAGAGGTCTGGGAATTGGTGGAAGAATCAAGAAGTATGCATTGGATTCTCCCGGCCCTCAGTACCACCTTCATAGCATTAGTCCCCAAGCGTGCTGAGCCAAGCAAGCCTGAAAATTACAGACCTATAGCTTTATGCAATGTAATATATAAACTCATCACCAAGGTCATAGCAAATAGGCTCAAAACTCTTCTTCCATTACTCATTTCGCCAGAACAAACAGGTTATGTTGAAGGGCGGCAGATCATGGACAACATCATCTTATCAAATGAGGTGATTCACTCATTAAAGCTTCTGAAAAAGCCAGGTATGCTCCTAAAACTAGACTTATCTAAAGCCTTTGACAAGCTCAATTGGAATTACATACAAAAAATGCTTTTGGCTTTTGGATTAAGTTTCACTTGGACAAGATGGATCATGAATCTGATATCCTCTCTTAGCTTTTCTGTCCCGTTGAATGGTTCTCCTTCCTCTCCCTTCCGGCCATCTCGGGGCATAAGACAAGGGGACCCTCTATCGCCTTTCCTATTCGTCCTCATGGCTGAAGGGCTTGGCAGACTGCTAAAGGAAGCTGTCTCCTCCCATACGTTCAAAGGCATCTCTATCCATGGTCTCCCTCCTCAATCTCACCAGCAGTTTGTTGACAACACCATGCTATTTGGACACCCTTCCTCTCAAGAAGCCTCTGTTTTTAAAACCCTGCTCTCCATTTTCTCCAACGCATCTGGTACCTCCATCAATGCCTCAAAATCCCAGCTTTACTTCTTTAACACCCCCCCCACCACGCAAAGAAACATAGCCAGAATTCTGGGGTTCACTATCTCCAAGCTTCCATCATCCTACTTAGGGACTCCCCTAGCAGCTGCTGCAATAAAGCCTTCCTCCTAGAAGACTGTTCTAGACAAGCTTGAATCTAAACTTTCTCTTTGTACTTTCCGAGCTCTCAACATTTCCAGCAAGCTCGTTCTGATCAAATCAGTCCTATAGGCCATGCCTCTGTACCTCTTTTCAATCTTGGCAGCCCCAAAGTGGGTTCTCAAAACCATTCGCAATCTCCAACATAAATTCCTTTGGGGTTCATCAGGCTTGAACAAAAAATCGGCGCTGGTCAATTGGCAAGATGTCTAAAAACCCAAGTCTGAAGGTGGACTAGGATTGCGAGATCCCCTTCAAAGCAACAACACTATGGGTGCTCGAATGTGGTGGAACTGGATCACCAAGCCTAACTCACCATGGGCTAAATTATGGCAGGCCAAATATGCACCGGGCAGTCAATGGAATGATTTAATCATAATCAACTCCACTACACAAGGATCACCCATATGGAACACAGCCAAACCCCACAGTAAGTTCATTCAATATCACAGTTTCTGGGAGATTCACTCAGGTACTACGAAAAGATTCTAGGAGGACTCATGGCAACATCTCCCCAAGCTGGCTACATTATTTCAAAGGCCCCTCTGGCAAGCACAGATGCAGCAAGCAAACCTCACTTATGTTCATCAATTTTGGCAACAATCCAAAAGTCACGACTTCAGAATCTGGAAGCAAGCCAGTCTCTGGCAGAGGGATTGGCTAGGAGAGTCATATTCTGATATAGATCAAGAACTATCATACAGAAGAATATGACACTCCACTCAACAGGACCGACTTAGGTGGGGCCATATGCCTAAAGGAACATTCACCACCAAAAAGGCTCACCAGCTAAGATACACCGAAAACCAGATAGATAAGGACCGTATCTAGGAAAAGGTTTGGCAGCCAGGACTGTGGCCCAAAATTTCTACCTTCTTATGGCTCCTCAGTAAAAGGAAAATACTCACTTGGGACAACCTGGTTAAGCGCGGATTTGTAGGGCCATCAAGATGCCCAAATTGCAACCTTCACTCTGAGACAATCAACCATCTAATGGAAACATGTCAGTTAGCTACGCAAATATGGAGGAAAGTAAAAACTTGCAATATGAGATCAGTAGCCAGGACAGAGGATATAACAGAAAACATAAGAAAATGGCCCAAGAACCCCTTTAAGATTCAGCTTCTTAACTTTCTGTGGAGCCTCTTACTAGGCTTTATATATTGGACTCTTTGGAAGGAAAGAAATCATAGAATCTTCAATAATACCTCCCAGTCAATAGACGCCTTGTAGCTGATTCTCAAAAAAAACCTGGAAGAAACTCTTACCATCAGAACTTGGTCAAATGCAGATTTGCCGGACTCTCCAATGGAAAGCAAGATTCTGAGGGCGTGGAACTTGAACCTCTCAGCACTAACGACGGACAGCACCCGATCCTGCTACAACACCACCTCTCCAACTAGCTGGTCCCCTCCGGCTAATGCCATCTACAAGTTAAACTTTGATGGGGCAGCCAAAGGAAATCCAGGACAGGCGGGCTTCGGAGGAATCTTCAGAAGTCACACAGGAGCAATAATGCAAATATTCTATGGCTCTCTAGGCAAAGACACCAACAACACAGCCGAATTAGAAGGACTATGGACAGGCATATGTATTTCAGAGAAAAATCACTTCTTCCCATTGGAGGTAGAGGGAGATTCCCTTATCCTTATTGCAGCTGCTCAAAGAATTCAGGCAGGCATGCCAGTTGTCAAGGTGGCCGCTAGCTGGAGGTTGTTAAGTAGACTGGAATCACTGGAGGAAAAGCTACAAAATCCCCAAAGCATAACCTTCAAGCACGTAAGAAGAACAACGAACAAAGTTGTAGATAGATTGGCCAACCAAGGGGCATCTTAGCGCATTCCATATTTCTCAGGATCTCTGGATACATTAGATGATGACAAGCTCAAAAATGACTGCATTTCTCTAGCGCAGCAGGATCTCACCCTCCCGGATGTGGGTGATGGCGGGACGTGTTGAGAGGGTGGGCGGTCACGTGGGCAGGTGGCAGCCCAGAGGTGACAGACGGTACCTTGCAAGGAATGATAAAACCTCGCATGAAATCCGATGGTAGAGGAATTTAATGCCAGTCCTCTCAGCTCAAGCGAGCTGCTTGGAAACCAGTGCAATGGAGGGTATTAACATTGGAGGGCCTGTTCATCCGGGGGATATGGTTTGGCATAAGGTGAAATCCTTGATGCGCTCTACAAATGAAGGGGGAAGGGATCCGGAGTTCACTCAGCCTGTTTCAGAGACGGGGAAAAGCAGGCCCTGCTACTGCATTACAATTGCGCAGGTCCTCCGCACAGAAGCAGCTCCTGCGGCCTGCGTGAGACTGCAATTGGCAAATCCCCCGATGCAAAGGGAAAGGCAGGGAATGTGTAGCAGGCGAGGGGGCACTAGAGGTAGAGCCTCCACGCAGAGGCAAGGTCACATTTCGCCCTCCTCCTCCATTGAAGTTACATCGATGCCACAGCGGTTCCAAGGTAGCAATGATGAAGGTGGAAGAGGAGTTGGTAGAGACGCAAGAGCGGAAGGAGGTTAGGAGGAATCTCCCACGCTCAGGTATCAGCTTCCCTGCCCTCAGGCTAATTCAACCCATATTATCTCTATTACAGTTGAACCTGGTACTACACAAGATGAGGCAATTCACATGGCAGACTATCCTATGCATGGGGCAGAGCCCATACCAGAATGGCAATACCAAAGTAGAGAAGAATCCCCCATCATGTGCCATCCGGTTCAGGCAGGAACAAGTCATTTGGTTCATGGACGAGGGTCTAGAATTGACCTTGAGAGCCCGGCCAAGGAATGCGTCCCCTCAGCCTGTCCTATGGTGCTAGCTGGTCCTAGCAAGCCGGTTCAGGAAGGGCCCTCTGGTGTGGTCATCCCTCTCTCAGACTCTGATGATTCTCTCGTATTTGGGTGTCGAGTAGAAGAGGCACCCTACACCACTGATGAAGAATGAGCTTGCTCTTGGTTACCTCTGCTGCAAGAGCATTTCTATGTTTTTATCTTTATGTCTATGATTCGGCTGAGCGACATCAACATCTATGTCAACGTGTCGTCTGTAATTGTCTATGTGTCTGTCTGTCTGTGTCTTGGTCTGTTCAATGTCCTTGTGTCTTCAGTGTCAATATGTCGAGCCTTTGGCAAATTATCGTATTCCAAATTTTGATAACGTTCAATTTTGGGAATGTAATCAGGGCAAGAAGAGGGCTTCCAAGCAGATTTCCATAGCCTTGCCCATTGTAACTCATATGTATTTCTGATCTTTGTATGATAATAGAATTAGTCTTATTCAAAAAAAAAAAAAAAAAAAAAAAAAAAAAAAAAAAAAAAAAAATCGAGTTGGGAGTCTATCTAGAGTCATGTAGAGTGGTTCCTATATCTTAGGGGCTCAGGTTGAGTTCTTTTGAGTTGTAATTACTTAATTTAGTTTAACTAATTTAAATTCAATTAAGCTAGTTCCAATTGATGGAGGAATTAGTGGGAGATCTAGTAGTGGGGTGTAACCTATAGTAGTGGGGTGTAACCAACACTGCTCAGCCAATAAACTGAATATTCACTGATAATTAACTTATGCATGCTAGATCAGAGAAAGACGGAGTTGATATTGGAGTTCAGGGTAGTGTACTATCAATTTATAATCATCTAAATTGTACAGCCAATGCATTCCATTAGAGGAAGGCCTATGACGATTGTGAATTTTATTATTGAGGAATTTCCCAATTAAATATGGGCTAATTCTTGAGGAAACTACGTAAGGAAATAGGAGCTTGGCAGGCAGCAAATTTGGCTAAGTATTGGCTAGAGCTTGTTTGTGAAGCAGTGAGAGAGATTGAAATAGTGCAGAGGTTGCTCAAGCTTGAGCAAAGCATTGCAGTCTTCTCATATTTTCTGACTAGTGCAATATATAGATAGCATGGGTTTTTAGTTGTGGTTTTCCCTAAAAAATTATTGTGTTATGTGTGACTCAATTCTTTCTCTTTTATGCTTCTTGATTTCATCAATTGTTTATCGTTTCCACTAATGACTAGAGTACATTCAAGTCAATTATTTTAGCATATTAAAATATGTAGTTTGAATCTACAAGTAATTTCTAGAGTTTTTTAGTTTTTTTTATAAAAATAAATATTAAATTTAAATAGTTTGAAAACTAAAATATATTTTTGAATTTTTAAAATGTAAATTGGTTTTTTTGTCTAATTGGTTATAAATAATTTTATGTGGTTTTACATTGAATTGTAACATATATATATATATATATATATAATATATATATATATATATATATATATATAACAAAGATGACTATATTTAGTATTAAGTCTATGCCCGGTCACAATAAATACTCAGGGGATTACATGGCCAATTTTCAATATTAACCCAAGATCAAAGTGACTATAAACCCATTACATGGAAAGACACCATTAGACTTAATTGTAGACCCAAATACAAAACACACCAGTAAACACCAGTAGACTTAACTGTAGACCCAAGTACAAAAAAAATAAAAACATATAGTGATTTGTGTTCTACATGAAATTTAGTCATTTTCAATTGTTGGCTTGTTGACACCAATGTCCCTCTTGCTTGAATCCTCTTGGACTTAGTATTGACCTATAGGAACATCTCTCTTGAGCTTGAGATCCATTATTATACCCCTCAGCACATCCACTTCATCCATCAGGCAAGAGATCTGAGGTTGGAGAGCCATTATCTTATTAGTGTGTTCCACATGTGAGTGACATAGTTGGAAAAATTTAACTTGCAAGTCGTAATCAACCCAATGGAGAGCCTCATGAGTAGAAAAAAAATGTGAGAAGGGGATAGCTATCGAGGAGGTTTAGAAACTAGAGTTATAATTCATGATGTCTCAAGGACAGAGGCTATGAAAGTGATAAATATCATAAAAATATGACCTAGACCTCCCCAAGATAACTTTAGCTGAAAGAAGATTGACCCGAAAAGATTATGGGTAGGGGAATTTAGACTTAAACCTTTCAGGCCTCAAATTTTTTATAACCCAAGAATATGTGGAACAACTTGGGTCAATTAAATTCCTTTCAAACTATAAGAGAAGACCAAGTTCAACGTAGAGACACAAAACAAAGAATTATGACACTACCACTGAACCAAAAACTTCGACAAGACCTCTAAGAAGGAAGAACATAATACCTAGTAACGGTGTCTATCAAAGCCTAAAACTACTTTAATAAAATTGAATGTGAACCTAGAGCATTGAGAAAGGATCCTACATCACTATAGTTTCCACTTAGGTCCGGTCAGATTTAGGAAACCAAATTGAAAACTAGAAACAAAGGGTTACCTTCATGCACAAGAGGTCAGATAATCTTGATGATGATAGAGTTAGGGAGCCCAAGAACTATCGAAGTGGCTTGAAAACCAGAGAGCCTCGCTCTCTAAAATTCCCTTGAACTGGAGTGTCAGACCCACAAATTTACCACATAAAGGAGGAGAAAACTAAACCAAAAATGGAGCTCTTCACACAGTCGCCTGAAAATCGGACGCGTAGATGGGACATTAAATTCTAGAGACAGAATTGCAACTGAATTATTAGACCACGAAGGAGACAAAGAAATCTTAGATACGAACTGAGTCATGAATGGAGCTAGATCAAGGTGAAAGTTAAATTTATTACCAATTCCCTCGTCCATTCACAAGATCCTTATTAGTCGGTTATTAAATTTTCTAGTACAACTTCTGAAGAGATCTATCATGATTCTAAGTGGAAGGTGATTCCAAGGTTTGGGAAGATGAACATAGTGATAGAAATCATGTGAAACAAAGAGAAATAAACATGCATGGTGATTACTCTCATATAATGCCATGTCATTGGAGATCAAATTTCGAACATTAAACCATTTTATTGCACCAACAAGGAATTTGAGGAGCTTATGAAGGGTGTCACTTAGAAGGGGAAGGGAAATAGGGAGGGTACGAGGAAGGGGAGGGGGACCAAGGTTAAATCCAAGAATACAAATAGCCAAATAAGGGAGGGGTAAATGGGAAATCTAGATTCTAGGGATCATATAGTCTTAGGGGATAGGTCAGAATTTACTAAAGTCATTAATTTCTAATTTAGTCTCCTCCGGAGAGCAGGCCTTATTTTCTTATTGATATACATCCACGTTTCTATTTATGAGAATATGGTAGACTCCTTAGTATGAAATAAAGCAACAAAACTTTTGATTCTTTGAAACACCAAGGAAATGGATTTATCCTTTGAACTACTCTCCTTAATGAGATAATGGATTTTAGGCAACAAGTCTCCGAGAACAATACTATCTTTAATGTCTTTTTCTTTAGCAATGTATAAACCTTGTAGGAGGCCATACTTATTAGCTTAATTGTTGGTGTTCCTTCCGAGGCCTCTGCAGATTTAATCTCTATTATTCCATTGGGATTAAGTAATATCCCTCCCCCTCCTCCCATCTCTTATAAAAATTATATTAAAAGATTAAAAAAAAATGTCTATGTAAGTAGTTTCATAAACTAGTACAACAACATTAAAAATATTAAAATGTGGTTGATATAGCCGAAGGCCTCATAAATATAACCAAAAAAACTATTGCAATAGGAATAATGCCTTACTAATGCACACATTTACTTGATTAACCATGTATAAAAAAGTTATGGGTCAACTTTAACTTAAGAAAAAAAGAAGGAATTATAAATGAATGTTATAAATAATAATGAGGAACTTATCATGGAGTAACTTATTAGAATTAGAATAATATCAAATCCCTAGGAAATTAGTGGGTGGGGAGCAACCTGTGGAATCTAATTTTTTTAAATTTATTAAAAGTCAAATCAACCTAACAAACTCTTTAATACACTACAAAAATCGATAAGCATTAAGACTAAGCATATTATCTAGGCCCTCAATTTAAAAATATTAAAAAAGTCAAGAGATCCTCATCTACCTTAAGTGGAAAGAAGAAGCCTTTACTGGATAGGAACAAAATGTAAACACGTTTAATATGAAGTTTATAAGCTCTTCTTACGTTAAATTTTATATTTAATTTTCAATATTATATTAGTTTAAAATTAATATATATATAATATATATATATATACACTTTTGCATAAGATGCTGGTACTAAGTAGCAACGCTCCATATTGCACTTGTTTTGGAATCTCTTAAATACACATAAAAAACACTGTAGATAACTAAAACCAATAGTCTAAATCCATGGTTGGGTTGAGAGGGGCTCCCCAATCCAGTATGAAGACATGTTTTAATGTCCTACCCTATCCTATTAAACATTTTGACTTGGTCAAATTACATAAAAATAAAAATAAAATAAATTTTTAACACTCTCCAACCTAGCATGGGAGAGATGTGGTGAAGAAAAAATTTAATAAACAAAATTAAATTAAAAACTTAATTATTATAATTATTATTAAAACATTTTGACTCATATATTTACATAAAACTAAAATAGTAAACAAGAAATAATAATAAAAAAACAAAATAGAATAAAAAAATAAAATTATTTAATTGAAATAAAATACTCAAGTCAACTTACTGTCAAGTAAACATTCTGAGTCCCGGTTTTGACAACCATGATTCTCTCCCTTGATATTCTTCTCTAATATAGCCTATTTAAAGGCATAAAATTTTAATGAATTTTCCACATAAAAATAATCAACTGTTAATTTGGTATGTCGAATTTGAATCCTTTTGTGTGAAAGCTATATATAGACATAGAAGAGTTGCAAAGCAAAAGACAATTCTCAGATGAAAAATACTTCTATTTTTGTATCGGAGTGTCTTATAGTCAAGGTTTTCAAAAAAAATTAGGGAATCTTGTTTCAATGATTTTATGTATCTATAATCTTTACTTGTTAAAAATTAGGTATTGGTGTCCTCTAGTATAAGTGTCTTATAGGCAAAGTTTTTAAAAAATATTAGGGAAATTTTTGATAAAATAATTTTCATTATAATTTCTTAATTTAAAAGATAAATGAAAAGAATAATTATTTTCTCTTTATCCGGTTTCAATGATTTTGATTCATGTATCTATAGTCCTTATGTATGAAAAAATAGGCATTATTTTTCTATTGGAGTGCATTATAGGAAAAAAAATTTAGAAAAAATTATGGAATCTCGTTTCAATGATTTTTATTTATGTATATATGGTACTTATGTCCTCTAGCATCAAAGTGTTTATAGGCAACCAAAAATGAATTTGCCGTGCCAAATTTGAGATTTGATTTTTTTTTTTTTTTTTTTTTCTTCTTCTGAGAGCTATATATATACATAGAAGATTCACAAATTGATTCAGGGATTAAGACAAGATGTTGTAATGTTTTGTCCTATCATATCTTGTCTTCTTAAACATTTTGACCTTCTCAAATTACATAAAAATAAAAATAAAATAAAATTTAAAAACTCTCCAGCTTAGTATGGGAGTATGGGAGAGATGTTGTAAATATTAAAATTTAATAAACTAAATAAAACTAAATTAAATCAACAAACATTAATAATTTTAATTATTATAAAAACATCTTGATTTCTATAATTACATAAAATAAATAATAAAACAGAAATAACAATATAAAAAAGAAATTAAAAGTATTATCAAAAACAAATAATCAATTACCTTATGAAACTTTGACTCACAGTTTACATAACCATGGCATTTTCCACCGGGCATTCTTTCTAAATGAAGCCCATAAAATAAAATAAAAAAAATTATTTGATTTAAAATAAAATAGTCAATTTACCATTATGTAAACATTTTGACTCACAATTTTCACAACCCAGGGCTTTACTTCTGAAAAAATAGACTTTACTTTTCAAAAATTAGGCTTTACTTTTGTATAATTACTGTTGTCCTCCAACATGAAGTTAAAAAAATAATAATAAGGAAAAATAAGGAAAATTTTTATAAAACAAATTTCATTATAATTTCTTGATTAAAATTACATAAAAATAATAATTTTTTCTATTCATCACGTTTAAATGATCTTGATTCATGTATCTATAGTCCTTATGTCTGAAAAATTAGGCTTTACTTTTGTATATGCTTTATTTTTGTATTAGAGTGTTTTATAGACAATTTTTTTTAAAATAATTTGGGAATCTCATTTCAATGATTTTGATTTAAGTATTACTATCCTTATGTATGAAATAAAACAGCGGTTTCTTTTATATAACATTTGTTGTATCAAACTTTGAAATTTGAATTCTTATCTATCCTATCTATCTAATATACATATTCTCTCAGCTAGTATATACCTCCAGCTTAGTAATGGGATTAGATTTGTAAAGATTAAATTTTTGGAAATTACTAGTTTTTTATGATATAGTATATATAATATATAGTGAGAGAGAGAGAGAGGTATATTATATATAATATATATAATTATATACTTCTCCAGATTAGTACTGGGAGATAGTTGTAAAGATAAAATTAATTAACATAAAATGAAATTAAAAATAAAGATCATAATTATTAATACAACATTTTGACTCATACAATTACATAAAAGTAAAATAAGAAATACAGAAATCGGAATTATGAAAATAATATTTGGTTTAATTCTTTTATATATAATATAATATATATATATTATAAATATATATATATATATATAATAACACTCTCCGCTTACTATGGGAGAGATGTGGTAAAAGATTAATTTAATTAAACAATGAATTAAAAAATAAAGATCATAAATTATTAATAAACTTTTGTACTCATACAATTACATAAAAGTAAAATAATAAAAATAAGAATCGGAATTAATAAAAATTAGAATAGAATTAAAAAATAAAATTGTTTAATTAAAATAAAATAGTCAATTTACTGTTACGCAAACACTTTCATTCACGGTTTTCAAAACCCATGGTTTTTTCCTAAACCCATTTGAAGAAATAGAATTCTAATGAGTTTTCCACATAAAAATAACCAATTGTTTATATGTTGTTCCAAATTTGAATCCTTTCATGTCAAAACTATATATAGACACATAAGATTCAGAGAGTGATTCTTAGATTTTTTTAATTTTTTTTTCCCACTATATTTTTTTGTAAATGAATGGTTTGTGCAAATAAAAGACCATTCTCATACCAAAAAGTACCTCTATTTTTGGTAAGGAGTGTATTATGGGCAAAGTATAAAAAATATAATTGGAAAAAATTTGAGAAAACAATTTTCATTATAATTCTTAATTAAAATGTATTATTATAGAAAAAAATTATTTTTCCCGCTTTGTTCAATTATTTATTCATGTTATCTATAGTCTTTATGTATAAAAAAATTGACGGTTTATGCCTTACAAAGGCAATTTTTTTTTTTTAAGGGAATCTCATTTTTAAGATTTTGATTTATATATCTATGGTCCTTATGTCTAAAAAAATAGGCTTTACTTTTATATAATTATTTTTGCATGAGAATGATTTATAACGTGAATTTGTTGTGCTAAATTTGAAATGTGAATTATTTTTATAATATAAATAAGAGATTAGGAAG
>APFE031107902.1:191182-230085 GCA_000404065.3 Pinus taeda
TTGTTTAATTAAAATAAAATAGTCAATTTACTGTTACGCAAACACTTTCATTCACGGTTTTCAAAACCCATGGTTTTTTCCTAAACCCATTTGAAGAAATAGAATTCTAATGAGTTTTCCACATAAAAATAACCAATTGTTTATATGTTGTTCCAAATTTGAATCCTTTCATGTCAAAACTATATATAGACACATAAGATTCAGAGAGTGATTCTTAGATTTTTTTAATTTTTTTTTCCCACTATATTTTTTTGTAAATGAATGGTTTGTGCAAATAAAAGACCATTCTCATACCAAAAAGTACCTCTATTTTTGGTAAGGAGTGTATTATGGGCAAAGTATAAAAAATATAATTGGAAAAAATTTGAGAAAACAATTTTCATTATAATTCTTAATTAAATATACATATATGAGAAAAGATTATTTCTCTTTGTTTCAATGATTTTGATCATTTATCTATAGTCTTTATGAATATAAAAAATTACTGGTTATGGCCTACAAGGCAATTTTTTTTTTTTTTTAAGGGAATCTCATTTTAATGATTTTGATTTATATATCTATGGTCCTTATGTCTAAAAAAATAGGCTTTACTTTTATATAATTATTTTTGCATGAGAATGATTTATAACGTGAATTTGTTGTGCTAAATTTGAAATGTGAATTATTTTTATAATATAAATAAGAGATTAGGAAGAGATGCCATAATGTCTTCCCTTGTCATGTAAACATTTTGACTACGTCAAATTACATTAACAAAAATAAAATTTTAAAACTCTCTAGTCTGTAATATGCGGGAGAGATATTGTAAAGTATTAAAATATGAATAAACAAAATTAATTAAATTAAAACTATTCGATTGTAATTATTATTAAAAGTTTACCCTTAGTATAATTAAAAAAAAATAAAGTTAATAAAACAAGATAATAATAATAATAAATAAAATTATTTAATTAAAATTAAAATACTTTCAATTTACCCTTATAAAATGTTTTTGACGTTAAAGTTTTTACAAAAACTCATGGCTGTTTCACACAACATTCTTCTCTAATGTACTATATATATATATATATATATTTATATATATATTATATATATATATATATAATCAATTTACTGTAAACATTCTCTCTCATTGTTTTTCACAAACTCATGGTTTTTCCCATGCTATCTTCCATAATGTAACATATTTAAAGGAATAAAATTCTAATGAATCTTCAACATAAAAATAACCAATTGTTAATTTGTTGTGCCAAATGTGAATCCTTTCATGCGAAAGCTATGTATAAATACAAAACATTCATAGTGTGATTATTTGATTTTTATTTATTTTTTATATTTTAAATATTTTGCAAATGAATGGTCTGTGTAAATAAAGGACAATTCTCAAATCAAAAATATCTTTATTTTTGTATCAGAGTGTCTTATAGGCAAACTTTTCAAAAGAATTATGGAATTGGGTTTCAATGATTTTGTGTATGTATCTATCGTCTTTACTTCTAGAAAAATTAGGCTTTATTTTCATATAATTATTTTTTACTCCAGTATGGTGTCTTATAGGAAATGTTTTTGAAAAAAATATGGATAATTTCGATAAAACAATTTTTGTTTAATTTCTTAATTTAAAAAAAAAATTAAAAAAATAAGAATTATTTTCTCTTTATCACATTTCAATGATTCTGATTCATGTGTCTGTAATCCTTATGTCTAAAAAATCAAGGTTTATTTTTGTATGAGAGTGCCATATAGGAAAAGTTTTTTAAACAAATTAGGACATCTCTTTTCAATGATTTTGATTTAGTTATCTATGGTCCTTATGTCTAAAAATTTAGGCTTTACTTTCATATAACTGCTTTTTTCCTCTAGCATTGAGAGTGTTTTATAGGCAACCAAGAGAGAATTGGTTGTGCCAAATTTGAGATTTGAATTCTTTTTTGTGGTAGCTACATATATACATAGAAGGTTTACAAAGTGATTCAAAAATTAGGAAGAGATGTTGTAATGTCTTTTCCTATCTTGTTAAACATTTTGGCTATATCAAATTACATGAAGGAATTAAATTAAATTAAATTATTAATGATTATAATTATTAATAAATATTTGACTCAGTATAATTACATAAAAATAAAATAGTTAAAGCAAGAAATAACAATATAAAAATAGAAATTATTTAATTAAAATAACTTAGTGAGTTTACACTTATCAAATATTTTGACCCACGCTTCCATAATCCATGGACTTTTCCCCTGACATTCTTCTCTAATGTAGTTTATAAAATAAAAAAATAAAATTATTTGATTTAAATAAATTAGCCAATTAGCATTATGTAAACATTTTGACTCATGTTTTTTTCCCGCAGTATTCTTCTCTAATGTAGCTTATTTAGAGGCATAAAATTCTAATGATTTTTCCACCTAAAAATAAACAATTGTTATTTTTTGTGCCAAATTTGAATCCTTTTCTCTAAAGCAATATCCGGGCACAAATAATTCATAGAGCTATTCTTTGATTGTTTTTCTGACTTATATTTTAAATCTTTCACGGATGAATGGTTTGTGTAACTAAAAGACAATTCCTAGACCAAAAATACTTCTATTTTTGTAGCCGAGGGTCTTATAGGAAAAGCTGCGAGTCTTATAGGCAAAGTTTTAAAAAAAAAGGAGGTCATCTTGTTTCAATGATTTTTTGTATGTATCTATAGTCTTTGAAAAATTAGACTTTACTTTTGTATAGTTATTTTTGTCCTCCAACTTAAGTGCCTTATAGGCTAAGCTTAAAAAAATGGAAAAAAGTTGATAAAACATTTTTCATTATAATTTTTTAATTCAAAAAATAAATAAAAAGAAGAATTAATTTCTCTTTATTCTATTTTAATGATTTTGATTCGTGTATCTATAATCCTTATGTCTGAAAAAATAGACTTTATTTTTGCCACAAAGTACCTTGTAGGCAAAGTTTTTTTTTGGTAAGGAATCTCATTTCAATGATTTTGATTTACGTATCTATGTCCTTATGTCTAAAAAAATAGGCTTTATTTTTATATAATTATTTTTTTCCTCTAGCAAGAGAATTTGTTGTACCAAATTTAAGATTTGAATTTTTTTTGTGAGAGGTATATATACATAGAAGATGCACAATGTGATTCAAGGATTAGGAAGAAATGTTGTAATACCATGTTCTCATTTATTTCATTAAAAATTTTGACTCCATCAAATTACATAAAATTAAAAATAAAATAAAATTTAAAAACTCTCCAACATAGTATAGGAGATATGTTGTAAGGATTAAATTCTACAAACAAAATTAAATTAAATTAAAAGATTAATTATTATAATTATTAATAAAACATTTTGACTCATATAATGCCATAAAAATATAATAATAAAATAGGAAATAACAATATAAAAATAAAATATATTAAAAAATAAACTTATTTAATTTAAAAATACCCAATTACCTTTTGAAACGTTTTGAATCATGGTTTTCACAACCCATGGTTTTTTCTCATAGCTTTCTTTTCTAATGTAGCCTATAATATAAAAAAAATAAAATTATTCGATAAAAAAAAGATAGTCAATTTACCGTTATGTAAACTTTTTGACTCATAGTTTTCACAACCCATGGTTTTTTCCCATGGTATTCTTCTCTAATGTATCATATTTAAAAGCATAAAATTATAATGAATTTTCCACATAGAAATAACCAATAGTTAATTTTTTGGGCCAAATTTGAATCATTTTTTGTGAAAGGTATATGTAGACACACAAGATTCACACAACAATTCTTTGATTTTTTTTTAAATTGTATTTAAATATTTTGTAAAGGAATGATTTGTGTAGATAAAAGACAATTCTCAAATAAAAAATAACTCTATTTTTGTATGAGAGTGTCTTATAGGGAAAGTTTTCGAAAAAAATAGGGAATCTCATTTCAAAGATTTTATTTATGTATCATAATCCTTACTTACGAAAAATTAGGTTTTACTTTTCAATAATTATTGTTGTCTTCCAACATGAATGCCTTATAGGCCAAGTTAAAAAAAAGGGGGGGGGAATTGTTTTGTAAAACAATTGTCATTATAATTTCTTAATTTTTGTGATGGCCCCGTAAAACATGTAATTATGAAAGTTACTAGGGTAAGAAACTAATGTGAATATTTAATTATTGTGTTAAATGATATTATTTTATTTTATGAAATGGAAGATATTTTTGGGAATGCTGGCAGCCTCCTAAGGGAGGATTTCTAAAGAAAAGAAATAGTTATAAAACTGAAAATGAAACTAACCCTTCAGCCAGGAAAAGTCCTAGGAGGGGAAAACCCCTGGTCTGTGGTGACAGAGAGGGGGAGAGATTCGAAGAAAAAGAAAAGAGAAAGAAAAGGAGGGTTATGTCTGGTAAGGACCAGATAACCCTAGCACAATAGTGCATGAGTCTTGTAGAGGGTTGCAAGCCTGCAAGACAGCTCGGGGGGAGAATCCTACGTATCAATGGATCTCATGGTTGGGTGGATAAGAGCAATTAAGTGAATGCAGGTGAACTTATGGAGCATTAACTCCTGTAGCTGGTAGTCCAGGTACAAATTATTCACCAGATTGAGATTTCCTTAATCATCAATTTGGGTAAATAGAAGGAAAGTAGATGAATCCAAGTCTTTGTTGCTATATAGAGGTAAAAGAATGTTTACTATAGAAAACAGTACTATGAGCATTTTAGCACTAGCTATTAAAGCAAAAGAACAGAGACTATCTGCTCTAAGCATTGCAATTAAATGCATGAAAACTGATGCATATTAACAGAACAGAAACCAGTGCATGCCATCTGTATAGAAACCGAAGCATGCTATATACATAAAACTCGTACAAGTTCTGGAAGATCATAATTGTAAGCAGGTGTGAAGTGCATGATATAAGAATGCATTTAACTGTATAACAGCGGAAGGACTCGCTGAAAACTGTAGCAGTAGATTGATTATAGAGAAACAGAACAACCAAGAAATCTTTACGATTCTAGACAAACAAGAATGACATACTGAGACAGTACCATTATCTATAACATATAATGAAGCCGTAACCAGAGATTTAACCAAACCTTGTACCGAGGGTGTACTGTTCATATATTCGTAACAAGGGTTTACATTAATATATTTTAACTAAGGGTTACATTCATATATTTGAAATAAGGGTTACATTCATATATTTGAAACAAAGGTTACATGCCATTTACATTCGAAACAAGTATAAACCACCAACTGTATTACCACCCGTCTGAACGCATTCGACTCAGAGTACGGGGTTGATACTATTATCCATAAGGTGACATGATGTCCCCGGACAATAGAACCCCACCGTGGTAATGGCCATGTAACCGCTGTACTAAAAGACATGTCCAATGAGCAATTATGGAACTGTTACTATAAACCCTTAACTAAAAATAATGCCAATCTGCGAACCAAAGGAAACACAATAACTGTAAATTCAAAACGAGCTCAGACATGTCTATGAACCAACGTAATACACGTATAAAACATAGATCTAGTTCCAACAGAAGTAGATGAATAAATGTACATATCGTATTCAAGGGAAAAGCATATTGACTTCATGAGAACAGGAACCCTGATGGGTATAGCCAGTGAAATAACCAAATATCCAGAGAGCCGAAGAGAACTCTCATTCTTTCATAAATTACAGACAAAAGCTTGTGAATCATTGTTCAACATTCTCGACACTATGAAAGACAGAAGGAAGTAAAAGCCTGAGATCCTTGAGTCGATTTGGTTCCATCCATGAGACCATGGACCCTTAACAAATATACATATACATGCAACCTGGCATAATGCCCAATCAGCTATTTAACATAAGATGTTAGAGACCATGAGAACGCAGGTACCGGCATGGAGTGGCCGACCGCGTTTTGAGTCCAGGGTTTGTCCGAGTATATAACCCTGAGGCATTAAAGGAACCTCCGTGAGGAACTCCTTCGGCTAAAAGAATCAACTTAAAACCTTGTGCAAGAACAAACCCTCACCCGTCAACTGTAATGCAAGCTCTGTATCAAATTGCTATGGGGTAAATACCTGGAGGAGCAATGGTTGCTTATTATCTATCGAATGGCTGAAGATTCGTAATATAAACCCTATCACAGTAAAAGCAATGAGATTAGTTCAATCTGAGGTATACAGAACTAATGAACTAGTAGTAAATGCAAATACTGTGTAGATATTTATAATCCAAGTAGCTGAGGAAGAAATTGTAATTGGCGGACCATGGTTATGGGGATACCTGGAAGTAGCATTGCAGAACTAGTAGCTGAAGTGAGGGGGTTACCGCCGAGCTGAGCAGCATCCAACCTTCCAAAACATGTGCAAATGGACTAAAAAAAAACATAGCTCAGTGGTATATAAACCACCAGTAAACCCTTGGGTGCATTCGGACCCTTCGATCTTAACTTATCATCCACACCGTTCAATCGATTGAGAGCTTGGTGCGTAAAACTCTAGCGCTTTAACCAAAGTATCACGTGGCCTCAGCACGGAAGTTGCCACCTAGTGATGGTAGGTGAGGGGAGTAAGGATTTCGTGCACCATCTAGCACCAGTGACGGGGTTAGCCATTAACTTAGCCCCAAATTCGTAAAGGTTGCCAATTGGGTCATGAGAATTAACTTAAGGAAGGAACCTTAGTCCAGTAGAAATTGATATACATTGTGTAATTACAGCAACACTTTTATACCATGGAAAGCGATGCTTTGCATCATAATTACTTTATATTCGGATGGATGAATGGTAAAGTAGTAGGACTATGATATCTATTTAATTTTTTTTATTATAACTGTGGATAGATCGTGACAATGTGGTATCAGAGCCAAGTTTCAAAACTGTGGCCTCTGGAGCAGTAAGATCCAGCTGCATAGAAGATTATCGTGTAGTTCGTATATGAGAAGGAATTAAAACAGCTAACTGTTTTTCTGTTTATTCATTAGGAGATAAATACAGAAACAACAATATGTTAACAGTAAACAATAATGATGGAGGAAATGCAGGGAGCTGACAGCATTCCTCGGGAAAATCCAGAGCTGTGGGTACAGCTTGGTGCGGAGACACACAGTACCAATCTGGCGATACTCAAAACTGTTCAGGAACTGAGAAGAGAGATGGCATGGTTGCGTGAAGACAACGCGCGTTTGACAGTGGAACAGGAAATAATATTGAAGAGTCTGTCGGACAGACAAAATCCACCATTAGCCAATCCCAGTGCAGAACAACAAAGGGCAACTGAAGAACTGAATTATGCACCTGAAATCTCAGAGGAGAAAGAGGACCATTCTAACAATGTATTAGAGTAGTTGACTTCAAAGAGACAGAAAATGGAATTACAGGGAGAATTCCGAAAAATTAAACCTCCACATTTTGATGGAGAGCAGGAAGAAGCGGCAGAGGCTTGGTTAATTAACATTAATAAGTATTTCTAGCTGTATGAGTATGATCAGAATCTGAAGGCACGGCTGGCCATCTTCCAGCTACAGGGCAAAGCAACCCTGTGGTGGGAAGAAATTAAAATTGTAAAAGGAGTAACTGAGCAGAACATAACCTGGGAGAAGTTTCAGAAATACTTCAAGGAGAGATATCTAACCAAGCGTTTCTATGATGAGAAGGCATAGGAATTCCATGATTTACGACTGGGACAACAGTCCATGGACGAGTTCATTAACCGATTCACCTCCCTGCTTCGCTATGTGCCATATATCAAGGAGGAGAAGGCCAAAGTGCAGAGATTTGTGAGCAGCTTACCAGCCTATATAAGAGAACACATTGAGTTTGATAATCCCAGAACAATGGATGAGGCGATTCGTAAGGCAAGAATCTGTTACCAGCAAAACAAGCAGAAAGGAGATATTTAAAATAAAAGGTGGAATGAAAGAAAAAGCAACAGAATTGCTGGTAATCACAAAGGAAGTCGTGGTAATGGCGGCAAGGGTGCTGGTAAGGGACAGATTAATAGAAATATAGCAAAGAGTACCTTTCGGACTAAACCAAGTGAGAGCAGAATCAGTGAACCACCTGCCAGGTCAGACCTTGAGGGGACTACTAGACCTCGAGTCCAATGTTGGGGTTGTGGAGGACCACACTATGTTAAGAATTGCCCTCAGTGTAAAGGAGTGGACCAGATATCTCAGATCCAAGAAGCATCGACTGTTGGAGAAGTGGCACATAGCATGCCAAGAATTAATGCAGCTTTGGATGACCGTCAAGCGGAATACCAGCCAACCATGGTGGAGTTTGAAGGTAAAATTTCAAACCTTTCTATAGCTGTTCTTATTGACCCAGGAGCTACTTTAAGTTATGTTAGCCCAAAAATAGTAGAACAGTGTAAGTTACTTTCTGAAAAATTCAGAAGTCCATGGCTGGTACAGCTAGCCACGGGAGCTAAGAGACGGGTCTCAGCCAAAATTAGAAACTGTTCTTTCAGCATAGCTGGACAGCAAATTACAGCCGATCTGAATGTACTTCCATTGGGGTCCTACGACATTCTGATTGGTATGGATTGGCTGGAAAAACATTGGTCGTTGGTAAATTGCAAAACCAAAACCATTTATTACAAGGATGATCTGGGGCAACAACAAGAGTTGCAGGGGATAAAACACCATGTACAGATCCGACCTATCACTGCTTCTCAGCTAGCTAAATGTCTCAAAAAGAAGTGTCAGATTTACGCTATTCAAGTGGGTTATCCAAACCAGAAAGACAAAATATCTGCATTAGATGGCATTCCGGTAGTACAGGAATTTGTGGATGTTTTTCCTGAAGAGGTACCAGGACTGCCCCCGAAAAGGGATATAGATTTTACTATAGAGTTAACACCAGGGGAAGCCCCAGTATCAAGGGTACCATATCGAATGAGCGTGCCTGAGTTAACAGAATTAAAAATGCAACTACAAGAGCTGCTGGATAAGAATTATATTGCCCCAACGTGTCACCGTGGGGAGCTCCAGTGTTATTTGTCAAAAAGAAATATGGAACTCTCCGTATGTGTATAGACTATCGTAAATTAACTCATGATAAAAAACAAATACCCCTTGCCTCGGATTGACGAGCTCTTTGATCAAGTGAAGGGAGCAAAGGTATTCTCCAAGATTGATTTGCGATTTGGTTATCATCAGATCAGAATTAAAGAAGAGGACATTGCCAAAACCGCTTTTAGAACACGCTACGGGCATTAGGAATTCATGGTGCTGCCCTTTGGTTTGACCAATGCACCTGCCACCTTTATGTGTTTGATGAATAGCGTGTTTCACAGGTTTTTGGACAAATTTGTGCTGATATTTATTGATGATATTCTGATATATTCTCGTTCCCATGAGGAACACAAAGAACATCTTCGGATGGTGTTGCAAACTCTTCGGGAACACCAGCTGTATGCTAAGTTTAGTAAGTGTGACTTTTTCAAGGAGGAAATTCAATATTTGGGTCATGTGATTACTAAAGAAGGAATTGCGGTTGATCCTGAGAAAATAAAGAGTATCATGGAATGGCCCATACCCAAGGATGTAGCTAATATCAGATCCTTTATGGGACTAGCTGGTTATTATCGAAGGTTTGTGGAAGGTTTCTCAAGGATAGCCTACCCTATCACTTCCTTGCAGAAAAAGGGAAAGGCGTTTAAGTGGACAGCGGAATGTCAACAGAGCTTTGATCAGTTGAAGCACCTACTCACCACTGCACCCATCTTGAGTATAGCTGATCCTAATAAGGATTACGTTGTGTGTACTGATGCAAGTAAAGAAGGTGTGGGAGGAGTATTAATGAAGGAAGGGAAAGTAATTGCGTATGAATCAAGGAAATTAAAAGATCATGAGAAAAAATATTCTGCTTACGATCTAGAATTAACAGTTGTTATTCATGCGCTAAAAATGTGGCAACATTACCTCTTGGGGAGGAAATTTCTGTTGTTGACTGATCACCACAGCTTGACCAATTATTTCAGTCAACCTACCTTGAATGCAAGACAAGGTCGTTGGGCAGATTTCCTAAGTGGATTTGACTTCAAGATTAAGCACTTAAAAGGCAAAGAGAACCGGGTGGCTGATGCGCTAAGTCGAAAGGTGCAGTGTTTGTGTGAACTTTCAGTCAGCAAGTGGCAAAACACTCTATTTGATAAGATTAAATCAACAACAAATCAGGATGTTGAATACCAACAGTTAAAACAGCAGGTACAACAATCAGTTAATGAAAAATTACAGCAAGGATATACACTGGACAGTGCTGGCATGCTGTATTTTAACAAAAGATTATATGTACCTGATTCAGATGATCTTAAGAATCTGATTTTGGACGAGTTCCATACCAGCCACTACACTGGCCATCCAGGGTACCAAAAGATGGTCACTGCACTTAGGAAGGAATATTTTTGGCCCAGAATGAAGAAGCAAGTGGTTGAGTATTTGGCAAAGTGTTTAGAGTGCCAGCAGATTAAGGCAGAACATCAGCATCCGGCTGGGCTATTGCAACCTTTGCATTTTTCGGAATGGAAATGGGAAACCATTTCCAAGGATTTTATAACCGGTCTGCCACGAACGAAGAAAAACCATGATTCCATCATGGTGGTGGTTGATAAGTTGAGTAAAGCGGCACACTTCATACCCGTGTAGTCCACTTGTAAGGCGGTGCAAATTGCTCACCTTTTTATGCAGAATGTATTCAGACTGCATGGGCTACCAAAAGTAATCATTTCAGACCAGGATGTAAATTTCACATCCACCTTTTGGAGGACGTTGTTTGCTGAGTTAGGAACACAGCTGAACTTTAGCACAGCCTACCACCCGCAGACCGATCGTCAAACCGAGCGAGTAAATCAAGTGTTGGAAGACATGTTGAGAGCGTATGTGATGATGAAACCAAACCAATGGGAAGAGTATTTACATCTTGTTGAATTTGCATACAACAATGGGTATCATACCTCGACGCAGTTAAGCCCCTTTGAGGTTCTGTATGGGCGAAAATGCCGCACACCCTCAAGTTGGGGTGGACCTGAGGATAAGCTGAGTTTGGGTCCGGAAATGCTTAAAGAAATGGAAGACATGGTGAAAAGGGTGCGAGCCAACTTGAAGGCTGCACAGGACAGGCAGAAAAGTTTTGCGGACAAGAAAATAAGGTTTAAAGAATATCAGGTTGGTGACTATGTTTTTGTGAGGATCCAAGCTAGAAGAAGCACACTGCAATGGAGCGGATGTGCCAAGCTGGCTCCTCGGTACTTTGGACCTTTTCAGATCTTGGCTAGAGTGGGGCTGGTGGCTTACCAACTCGCCTTGCCAAGCCATATTAGAATTCACAACGTTTTCCACGTTTCTGTTCTAAAGAAATATGTATATGATCCCAAACATGTGATCAAATGGCAAGATGTTCGGGTAAGAGTTAATCCCGTTGTTTTGAACATGTGGATACATTTAATGTAAACTGATTAAAATATTGATTGTCTGCAGGTCGAACTGGAAGGTGAGGTTCTGGTCGAACCACAGAGCATTCTCGACCAGAGAGAAGTGCGGCTGCGGAAACGGGTTATTACCCAAATTAAAGTGCTGTGGCAGCACTATGGGCCTGAGGAGGCTACTTGGGAAGACGAGGAACTTATGAGGAAAGCTTACCCAGACTTATTTAAAGGGAATAGACATCGGGACGATGTCTAATCCCAGGGGGGGAAGATGTGATGGCCCCGTAAAACATGTAATTATGAAAGTTACTAGGGTAAGAAACTAATGTGAACAGTTAATTATTGTGTTAAATGATATTATTTTATTTTATGAAATGGAAGATATTTTTGGAAGTGCTGGCAGTCTCCTAAGGGAGGATTTCTAAAGAAAAGAAACAGTTATTAAACTGAAAATGAAACTAACCCTTCAGCCAGGAAAAGTCATGGGAGGGGAAAACCCCTGGTCTGTGGTGACAGAGAGGGGGAGGGATTCGAAGAAAAAGAAAAGAGAAAGAAAAGGAGGGTTAAGTCTGGTAAGGACCAGATAACCCTAGCACAATAGTGCATGAGTGTTGTAGAGGGTTGCAGGCCTGCAAGACAGCTCAGGGGGAGAATCCTACGTATCAATGGATCTCATGGTTGGGTGGATAAGAGCAATTAAGTGAATGCAGGTGAACTTCTGGAGCATTAAATCCTGTAGCTGGTAGTCCAGGTATGAATTATTCACCAGATTCAGATTTCCTTAATCAACAATTTGGGTAAATAGAAGGAAAGTAGATGAATCCAAGTCTCTGTTGCTATATAGAGGTAAAAGAATGTTTACTATAGAAAACAGTACTATGAGCATTTTAGCACTAGTTATTAAAGCAAAAGAACATAGACTATTTGCTATAAGCATTGCAATTAAATGCATGAAAACTGATGCATATTAAGAGAACAGAAACCAGTGCATGCCATCTGTATAGAAACCGAAGCATGCTATATACATAAAACTCGTACAAGTTCTGGAAGATCATAACTGTATGCAGGTGTGAAGTGCATGATATAAGAATGCATTTAACTGTATAACAGCGGAAGGACTTGCTGAAAACTATAGCAGTAGATTGATTATAGAGAAACAGAACAACCAAGAAATCTTTACGATTCTAGACAAACAAGAATGACATACTGAGACAGTACCATTATCTATAACATATAATGAAGCCGTAACCAGAGATTTAACCAAACCTTGTACCGAGGGTGTACTGTTCATATATTCGTAACAAGGGTTTACATTAATATATTTTAACTAAGGGTTACGTTCATATATTTGAAATAAGGGTTACATTCGTATATTTGAAACAAAGGTTACATGCCATTTACATTCGAAACAAGTATAAACCACCAACTGTATTACCACCCGTCTGAACGCATTCGACTCAGAGTGCGGGGTTGATACTATTATCCATAAGGTGACATGATGTCCCCAGACAATAGAACCCCACCGTGGTAACGGCCATGTAACCGCTGTACCAAAAGACATGTCCAATGAGCAATTATGGAACTGTTACTATAAACCCTTAACTAAAAATAATGCCAATCTGTGAACCGAAGGAAACACAATAACTGTAAATTCAAAACGAGCTCAGACATGTCTATGAACCAACGTAATACATGTATAAAACACAGATCTAGTTCCAACAGAAGTAGATGAATAAATGTACATATCGTATTCAAGGGAAAAGCATATTGACTTCATGCTAACAGGAACCCTGATGGGTATAAACAGTAAAATAACCAAATATCTAGAGAGCCGAAGAGAACTCTCATTCTTTCATAAATTATAGACAAAAGCTTGTGAATCATTGTTCAACATTCTCGATAGTATGAAAGACAGAAGGAAGTAAAAGCCTGAGATCCTTGAGTTGATTCAGTTCCGGCCATGAGACCGTGGACCCTTAACAAATATACATATAGATGAAACCTGGCATAATGCCCAATCAACTATTTAACATAAGATGTTAGAGACCATGAGAACGCAGGTACCGACATGGAGTGGCTGACCGCATTTCGAGTCCAGGGTTTGTCCGAGTATATAACCCTGAGGCATTAAAGGAACCTCCGTGAGGAACTCCTTCGGCTAAAAGAATCAACTTAAAACCTTGTGCAAGAACAAACCCTCATCCATCAACTGTAATGCAAGCTCTGTATCAAGTTGCTATGGGGTAAATACCTGGAGGAGCCACGGTTTCTTATTATTTGTTGAATGGCTGAAGATTCGTAGTATAAACCCTGTCACAGTAAAAGCAATGAGATTAGTTCAATCTGAGGTATACAGAACTAATGAACCAGTAGTAAATGCAAATACTATGTAGATATTTATAATCCAAGTAGCTGAGGAAGAAATTGTAATCGGCGGACCATGGTTATGGGGATACCTGGAAGTAGCGTTGCAGAACTGGCAGCTGAAGTGAGGGGGTTACCGCTGAGCTGAGCAGCATCCAACCTTCCGAAACATGTGCAAATGGACTAAAAAAAAAACATAGCTCAGTGGTATATAAACCACTAGTAAACCCTTGGGTGCATTCGGACCCTTCGATCTTAACTTATCATCCACACTGTTCAATCGATTGAGAGCTTGGCGCATAAAACTCTAGCGCTTTAACCAAAGTATCACGTGGCCTCAGCGCGGAAGTTGCCACCTGGTGATGGTAGGTGAGGGGAGTAAGGATTCTGTGCACCATCTGGCACCGGTGACGGGGTTAGCCATTAACTTAGCCCCAAATTCGTAAAGGTTGCCAATTGGGTCATGAGCATTAAATTAAGGAAGGAACCTTAGTCCAGTAGAAATTGATATACATTGTGTAATTACAGCAGCACTTTTATACCATGGAAAGCGATGCTTTGCATCATAATTACTTTATATTCGGATGGATGAATGGTAAAGTAGTAGCACTATGATATCTATTTAAATTTTTTTTATTATAACTGTGGATAGATCGTGACAATATTAAAAATAGATAAAAAGAATAATTATTTTCTCTTTATTTTTTTTCAATGATTTTGATTCATGTTTCTATAGTTCTTATGTCTGGAAAATTAGGCTTTATTTTTGTACTAGAGTGCCTTATAGGCAAAACTTAAAAAAAAAAAAAAACAAAAATTGTTTCAAAGATTTTGATTTATGTATCTATGGTCCTTAAGTGTCTAAAAAATTAGGCCTTACTTTTATATAATTTTTGTCCTCCTTCATGAGAGTGTTTTATAGGCAACCAAGCGTGAATTTGAGATTTGAATTCCTTTTTGTGAGAGCTATATATATACATAGAAGATTCACAAAGTGATTCATGGATTAGGACCTCGATTTGTCAATCTCAAAGATGACTATTATTGGTAAAGGTAAGTATTCCCCTTCAGAACCTTATTAGGCTTTCGTATCAAAGTATTTTATAGGCAATGTTTTTAACAAATTGAAAGAAAATCTTGATAAGTTTTTTCATTATAATTTCTTAGTTAAAAAATAAAAATTAAAACAAAATTTATTCTCTTTATTTTTATTTTTCTTTTTAAATTATATTTCAAATCTTTTGTAAATGGTTTGTGTCACATGCATGGCACACCATCATAATTTTTTTTACCAATGTTCGAAGTAATTTTACCATAAATCACATCATACAATTGCTTCAATATTGTACACCATTATAGTTTCTAGAACCCTACTCAACTTAGGGATTATAGTCAAATGGATTTATGTACATACATAGTAATCACTTGGAAATTAGTGGGTAGATGTGTTTTATAAATGATCAAATCAAGATCTTTTATAAGATGTGACAATCTACTTAATGCACAACTAATTTATAGTTATTGTATGTTTATTTGGTTGTATGACACGGAATGGGTTGATTGGGTTGGCCAATCGTCAAGCTCCAAATCTGACTTGTAGCCTTGACAATCACTACACCTTAGTCACGATGAACCTAGTGCAAAACTATGTGGACTGGTGCATTAAACCCTTGGTCTTGCTCCGACACTTGTTCTTCATCATGTTGCCCACCTATCCATATTTTGATCCAATTATGTTAATTCATTACCCGGTGTTGGTAAATGACTCACCCCCCGCGAGACTTGGATCAACTAGTCATTTCATCAATCGAGGTTATGGTTTGAAGTTAGGGTTCCAAGTCTATGCACAACAATTGAAAGCTTAGGGTTTCCTGAGCTCCATTGTTGCAGGTAATGTTTCCTATATCTTTTCCCATGCCAGAGGTTTACCCAAAATTTCCTTATAGTTTGGGAATTGTTTTACAGTGTTGTTGGTCTTTTACAACTCGTTTGAATCATTGGATACTCTTCGCTACTTGGGACGAGGAAGAGAACCTCATGCTTGACTTCAGGTTAGTTTTGAAGTCAAGCCCAAGAACCCTCTTGCTTCAATTGTTCTATACTTCAGCAAATAAAGTAGGGTCTCTGTTTCTAAAGGTTGAGAGTCCCTATGCACACAGACACCTCGCAAATACAGGTAGGCTTACATGGTCGAACTTCAATTCTCTGCCTTCGCCTTTCTTACTCCTCTCATATTAATCCTAAGATTCGTTGATTATAGGTAAGTCTTTGTTATATGGTTTAGCTTGGTTTTTGTGATGCAGTTAGCCTCAGTGCTTCCTTCTACTACAATTCACCTCTTATACAAGTTCTTCCTATACCCATTCTAGTTTAATCCATGTTCAGTACTCTTTCATGCAGAAGGGTTAAGATTTTGGAACTGTGATAGCAATGCTATAATCTTAGATTAAGGATTTAATCCCATTCGGTTATTTTCTCAGCACGATCGAGTTATTTTTTTCTGAGTTGTATGTATAAGGTTAACCACCCACCTATGATTGGGGTTTCATCCCACTAAAATCATGTACATTATAGATCCTACAAAGGATTCAAATTATTTATAGGGTTTTTTATTGTTATGACTAAATTTATGGCTATCGTAAAAGCAACCAATTTCTCTGACAATTTCTCTAGTTTGAAGTCATATTAACATTTCTTAAATTATTTCATTGCATAAAGAGGTTAATTTATGTTTTGAGGGTTATTGTTTCTAGAGAACACTTTTATTTGAGCTTGTTGTTGTAGGAATTTACAGGGTAATTTCCCCAGACAGAACACCAAAGGAAACCGCTCACAAACAGATCACAAATCAATACACCAGTATTTTTGACATGGTTAAAACCCTCAAAGAGGGAAACAGTCCACGGCCTAAGCCAACACGACCACTTTAGGAAATTTATTAATAAAAGAATGAAATTTTACATAAGCTTATCTCATGAACAGTTAACCTACAAATGAACCTCCATGCTCTTTAAATAGAGATCATGGACCAATCGGGTGTTAAGCCATGAATCAAGTGTCGGTAATACCGAGGAGAGAATGAACCGTCGAATCACTACATATCGTGACCGTCGGATTGTAAGTTACAAAAGTACATAGGTAAAGAAACACACTTTACCTAACTCTATACCTAACTCTACACTAGACCAAGTTATACTTAACTATTTCCTATGTGTCGGAATATACTAACATCCCCCCTTAAGAACAACTCGGGATAGGATTGAAGGATTTACAAATATGACACAATAGGAGAAGGAAGGAGGCACTAGAGCCTATCCCCCCTTAGTGACAACTTCCTGAACTCCAACCATAAATTGAATTTTAGTAAACTTCACCTCTGTGAGAGCCTTTGTAAAGATGTATGCAACTTGATCATCTGTTGAACAATATTGCACTTCAAGAACATGGTCATGAATGAGCTTTCCGATGAAGTTCATGTGTAGTTCAATGTGTTTTCTACGCTGATGTTGGACTGGATCTTTGCATAGTTGAATGGCACTTTTATTATCACACCAAAGTGTAGTCGGTTGCTGCTGCTAAAATCCAAACTCTGATAGGATCTAACGAAGCCACAAGGCTTCATTACTAGCTTCTACGGCACCACGATACTCTGCTTCTGCTGAAGAAAGAGAAATGGCACCTTGTTTCTTGCAAGCCCATGTAATAGGTCCTGAACCAAGAGTGAACACATAATCAGCAGTAGACTTCCGATCATCAGGGCCACCAGTCCAATTGAAATCAGTGAAACCAACCAATAGAGGAGATGCTTCAACACTGTAATGAATTCCAAACTGAACTGTACCTTGAACATAATGAAGTACTCTTTTAGCTGCTTTCCAATGAATTTCACATGGGTTTTGCATAAGCTGAGCTACAAAGCCAACAACAAAGGAAAGGCCAGGATGTGTATGGGTTAGATACAAAAGTTTTCCTACAAGTTGACGGTATAAGGTAGCATCAACTTTAGGGGAAGTACAAGTGACTGAAAGTTTGACTCCAGACTGAAAGAGAGAAGGAGCTGGCTTATAGTCTTCCATGTGAAAATGGCATAGAATATCACAGGCATACTTGGATTGGGAAAGGGAAATACCTTCCTTGGATTACAAGACTTGAAGACCGAGAAAATAATGCAAGTGTCCTAAGTCTGTCATTTCAATGATTTTATTTATGTATCTATAATCCTTACTTATGAAAAATTAGGTTTTACTTTTGAATAATTATTGTTGTCTTCCGACATGAGTGCCTTATAGGCCAAGTTTAAAAAAAAGGGGGGGAATTGTTTTGTAAAACAATTGTCATTATAATTTCTTAATTTTAAAAATAAATAAAAAGAATAATTATTTTCTCTTTATTTTGTTTCAATGATTATGTATCTATAGTTCTTATGTCTGGAAAATTAGGCTTTATTTTTGTATTAGAGTGCCTTATAGGCAAATCTTTAAAAAAAAAAAAATGTTTCAAATATTTTGATTTGTGTATCTAAGGTCCTTAAGTGTCTAAAAAATTAAGCCTTACTTTTATATAATTTTTGTCCTCCCTCATGAGAGTGTTTTACAGGCAACCAAGCATGAATTTGAGATTTCAATTCCTTTTTGTGAGAGCTATATATACATAGAAGATTCACAAAGTGACTCATGGATTAGGACCTCAAGTTGTCAATCTCAAAGATGACCATTATTGGTAAAGGTAAGTATTCCCCTTCAGAACCTTATTAGGCTTTCGTATCAAAGTGTTTTATGGACAAAGTTTTTAAAAATTGAAGGAAAATTTTGATAAGTTTTTTCATTATAATTTCTTATTTAAAAAATAAAAATGAAAAAAAAATTATTCTCTCTTTTTTTATTTTTCTTTTTAAATTATATTTCAAATCTTTTGTGAATGGTTTGTGTCACATGCATGGCACACCCACATAGTTTTTTTTTACCAATGTTCAAGTAATTTTACCATAAATCACATGGTACAATTGCTTTGATATTGTACACAATTATAGTTTCTAGAACCCTATTCAACTTTGCGATTATAGTCAAATGGATTTATGTACATACATAGTAATCACTTGGAAATTAATGGGTAGATGTGTTTTATAAATGATTAAATCCAGATCATTAATATGACGTGACAATTTACTTAATGCATAACTGATTTATAATTATTGTATGTTTATTTTGTTGTATGAGTTGATTGGGTTGGCCAATTGCCAAGCTCCAAATTTGACTTGGAACCTTGACAGTCACTACACCTTAGTCACGATGAACCTAGTGCAGAACTATGTGGACTGGTGCATTAAACCCTTGGTCTTGCTCCGACACTTGTTCTTCATCCTGTTGCCCACCTATCCATATTTTGATCCAATGATGTTAACTCATTACCCAGTGTTGGTAAATGACTCACCCCCCACGAGACTTGGATCAACTAGTCATTTCATCAATCGGGGTTAGGGTTTGAGGTTAGGGTTCCAAGTCTATGCACAACAATTGAAACCTTAGGGTTTCCTGAGCTCCATTGTTGCAGGTAACATTTCCTATATATTTTTTAGTGCTAGAGGTTTACGCAACATTTCCTTACAGTTTGGGAGTTGTTTTACAGTGTCATTGGTGTTTTACAACTCGTTTGAATCATTGGATGCTCTTCCCTACTCGGGGCGAGGAAGAGAACCTCATGCTCAGGTTCAGGTTAGTTTTGAAGTCAAGCCCAAGAACCCTCTTACTTCAGTTGTTCTATACTTCAGCAAATAAAGGAGGGTCTCTGTTTCTAAAGGTTGAGAGTCCCTATGCACAGGGACACCTCGCAAATACAAGTAGGCTTACATGGTCCAACTTCAATTCTCCGCCTTCGCCTTTCTTACTCCTCTCATATTAATCTTAAGATTCGTCGATTACAGGTAAGTCTTTTTTATGTGGTTTAGCTTGGTTTTTGTGATGCAATTAGCCTCTGTGCTTCCTTCTACTACAGTTCACCTCTTATACAGGTTCTTCCTATACCCGTTCCGGTTTAATCCATATTCAGTACTCTTTGGCACATAAGGGTTAAGATTTTGGAACTATGATAGCAATGCTATAATCTTGGATTAAGGATTTAATCCCATTCGGTTGTTTTCTCAGCACGATGGAGTTATGTTTTTCTGAGTTGTATGTATAAGGTTAACCACCCATCTATGACTGGGGTTTCATCCCACTAAAATCATGTACGTTATAGATCCTAAACAGGATTCAAATTATGTTATAGGTTTTTTTATTGTTATCACTAAATGTATGGCTACCGCAAAATCAACCAATTTCTCTGACAATTTCTCTGGTTTGAAGTTATATTAACATTTCTTAAACTATGTCATTGCATAAAGAGGTTAATTTATGTTTAGAGGGTTATTGTTTTTAGAGAACACTATTCTTTGAGCTTGTTGTGCTAACATATTTATGTATCCATTTGCTTCTAATATCTTCAAATGAATTTCCAGTTTTAAGTTTCTCAAATGATGGTTAATTCTTGGTTAATTTTCCTATTTTTTTTCTAAATGTAAAGATTTCCTTTTTCTTGAAACCCTATTTTCATTTACCGAAAAAAGTTTTTTTGTTTTTTTAACTAATACATAGTAATTGTGGTTACTGCAGGAAGAATTTTATTGAATTCTTCTACTTTAATTTCTCATCTAATTCCTGTAAAAATAACTTCAACCCTTAACCAAACACTAGGTACAAACTAGTCCCTAGTCTAGGTCTAAATCCTATAGGGAATATATCATTGTAATACTTGTCATTTCAACTAGATTCAAATTTTATTCCTCTAACTATTATTACTTCTGTTACTTTATTATTAAGTAACTCCTCTGTGGAAAAAAATGGTTAACAATTATTTATCCTATCAGTTAGAGGAAAATACCCTAAATATTCATGCATGTATCTCTCGCATTCTTTGTAGAGAGTAGTTGATTTAAATTATTAACTTAAGATTACACATTTCAATTCATGTTTATGTTACCAACAACTGTAACTAATATTATAGAGTCATGGTAAAAAATAGTACCAAGTTTGACAACATTCTTCAATTTCTTTGTCATTCATAAGGAACTCTTTTTTATTTCAAATCATATTCTTCTTAAAGAACATAGTTTAAACTTTTATAAGAAAACAAACTTATGCAAATACTAATCTAAGTTTTGGCTCAGTCTAATTATGGAAGCCACTGAGGAAACTAGTCCACCCATCCACAAGTCTGGAAATGACGTCTAGACACCCCTCGAGCTTCCTCACAGAGAGTATAAGAGAAACAAGAATCTTTCCCTTTGAACCTCAAGACCATATAGTCTAGTTTAGGGTCAAATACTAAGGAATATTCACAGGGGTTCCACTGGCTCCATGTCTGACTCAAGAACTCCTTGTGTTAACAAATTTATGTCTACCTCACAACATTTTGTGTTGGTCTTTTACTTTCTCGTATATTTTTTTCTCTCCTTCTATTTATAGAGAGAGAAGTACGAGTAGTTTTCCAAAACATAGAATGCACTATATTTTCCTTCAACCAAAGTAAACAAGTATATCTCTCATCATAAAGTTTTCCTAAATTTATACCAAACCAAAATAGTCAAAGATACATTAAATGACTTGTAACCTTGGGGTGTTACATCTTCCCCCGCTCATGTGTACAATTATCCTTAGTTTTTAGTTTAGCCCTCTAGAATAGGTCTGGGTATGCCTCCCACATGAATTTCTCATCTTCCCAAGTCGCCTCTTCTGAGGTAAAGTGATTCCATTGCATTCATTCTCTCTAATCAAGAATATGCAGGGGCTCTACCATAAACTTTATATCTAGTTCGACCTATGCCAAACACAGTTTCTGTTAGATTATGCTCATATAACATTAATTGCACATTTAATAATAAAAGCACATCTTTACATGCACATATTTCCAGTTAATTACATGTCTAGGATCATACACATATTTATTTAACAATGGGACATGGAACACTTCATGGACTCGAAAATGGTTGGGTAATGTAATTCAGTACGCTACAGGTCCAATCCTATCCAAAATCTGGAAGGGCCCACAGTAGTGAGGTGCTAATTTTTCACAACCACACCATCGCGGAGAAATTCATTTTGGTTTCACTCATATGTACACATGATCCCCTATAAGAAACTCACTATAAGTTCTCTTTTTGTTTGTGTATGTTTTCTGTCTATCTTGGACAACCTTCAAATTCTGCCAAACTCTCTTGACTGTGAGTTCCATTTCAACTAACATATTAGGACCTAGCACTAAGTTGTTTTCGAGGTTGTTCCAATTGGCAGATATTCAATATTTTCTCCCGTATAGTACTTCAAAGGGGCTCATACCCAATGACTCGTGATAATTGTTATTATAGGTAAACTCAACAATGTGGAGGTATTCCTCCCACTTAGTTGGTTGTTTCATACTGTACATTCACAACATATATTTCATTATCTTCTTAACTCTCTCAATTTTCCCATTATTCTGGTGGTGGTATGCAGTGTTGAACTAGACCTACGTTCCTAGGCCTCTAAAAAGGGCTTTCCAGAATGCAAAGGCAAATTTAACATCTCTATCCAATATCACCACTCTAGGTATGCCATGTAACCAAAATATTTATTTCATGAACATATCTGCAATTTCAATGGTTTTATAGGTATATTTGACTGATATGTAATTAGTTGTTTTTCTCAATTTGTCGACCACAACCATAATATAGTCATGTTTGTTTTTATATTTCGGCAAACTTGTAATAAAGTCTAATGTGATCATGTCCCACTTCCATTCTGGTATAGATGGAGTAACTCGACAGGGCGTTGGTGGTCCGCTTTTACTTGCTAGCACTCTAGGCACCTAGATAGATATGCAGTAATGTCTTTTCTCATGTCTGACCGAAAGTTATTTTTTTTAATTGCAGAGTACAAATTTTGGTATCCTAGGTGGGAAGTATATGGACTTCTATGGAATTCATCTAGCATAAGTTTCTTTAAGGAAATTTGATTAGGGATGTATATTCTATCTTCAAAGGTCAAAATATCATCACCATTTAAGCCATAGTTAGATAGTTTCCCTTGAGTCTGTCCCTGCTAAGTTTTCTTCCATAATAATCTATATCGAGGATCTTTATGTGCAACCTCTTTAATTTGTTTGGAGAAATTTGGTTCAGACTGACTATAAGTGATCTCATACACATGGTACAACTTTTGGCTTAATGCATCAGTGACATGATTTTCCTTTCCCCTGAGATGTCTTATGTCAAAATCGAACTCACTTAGGAATGTAGTCCACCTCACTTGATGTGCATTTAAATTGAGTTTTGTAAAAAAGCTTTTTAATTTTGGGAAAAATACTGAGAGGGGTGGTGAATTAGTATTTAAAATTTCACAATAATAATTTTCCTTTTCAAACTATATATGCGATTTTACAGAAATCAAACAGCGTATGTACGCTACTATAATGAATGGAGCCAACATATATATAATAAACCTATAAAACAACTAATTCATTGTCTATTGAACTTAAATGAAAGTGTGATGCATTTACTATGCAGTAAACAGATGCACTAAGAACATAATAAATGAACACACATAAGAAACACACATGAACACCAGTATTTTTTAGGTGGAAACCCAATGTGGAAAAAAATTATCGCTACTGTCATCTCAGTCTTCAATCTTCTTATTATTAAAAGTGTTTACAAGTTTTGTATTGGTGTAGACTCTTTCCAATATGCAAGCATATACCTGTTGAAGGCTACAACCTTCACTCGTTTTCCAGCTTCTGCTGGAAGGGAGCTCCAACCACCTAGCTCTTGTACTGGCTAATATGTTTACCAATATATAGGTGCTAGTCTACAGAAGGCTACCACCTTCTCTCTTTCTCCAGGGACCACGTTTCATAAATTTTTAGGCTAGATACTCTTGGTAGACATTAACACAATATGTAGGCCATCTTTCCTAAAATATTCAGATTGGACCCATCAACAACATTGAAACTCAAAATCAATCACCACAACTATAATACAACCATCAAGTACAATTGCGTCAATCAATCACTGAATCCCATCAACTCTGAAGAAAAACACAATCAGTCAATCTAAATAGTCATATCACTGTCACCAGAACACAGAGTTGAACCTAGAACACTGCATCAACAACTAGAATCAACTACAACCTCAAAAATCATATGTCATAATGTATACACTACTTCAATGAGGAAAACCTACATGTATATGCTACTTTCTATTACCCAACCTGCATATACCTCTAAAGATACCGAATCATAAAACTTCTGAACCAAAAACAGTAATACCCAAAGATATTTTGAAGATCTATTGTCATATTACAGAGTTCTAAATATATATCAACAAAGATCACCCTTCTTACTCAATCAATCAGTAAAACAGACTCAATCTCCTTATATAATTAGTTTTACCTCAGATCTAATGAAGACATCTTTGAAAGAGAGTAGCAAAATAACAACACTAATTAGATAAATCATTCATTTTTGAACAAAAAGCCCTTTCCTCTCCATATGCTACTTGGAAGTGTCAAACCCGCATGTATACATGGCTTCACTGAGGGGAACCTGTGTATAGATCTGCAAATAATGGCTTATAACTTCACAACTTTTCAAGACTTCAGATATACCCATATGATAGCATTCAAATGATAAAACATGTGTTAGCACTTAGATCTAGCCTATCCATTATCAGATCATAAAATGTTAAGTCATTTCATGTGTCATGATCCTGATCAAACATTGTATCCAAGGGTGCAAAAGATGTTTCAAATCTATATCATAACCATAACCCTTATAACACAAATTATACTTCAGATAGAAGTATTCATGGAAAACCCATTCGATTGCATACATAGCCCTTTGATCTTCTCCTCCTTATATACATAAAGCCTTTGCAAATACCATGCACCAAAACAACACTTAAAACCTATGGTATCCTTAAACAGAATCAAGTCACTGTTATTTCACTCAATATTGTGGGCTAATACCATGGTATGGACCCTTGGTATTCTTTAACCTTTATTTTCTATCCCATATGCATTTTTCCTTTTGTCAAACTATGTACATATGTATACACTCCTTTTATTTTGTGTACCCGCATGTATACACTACTTGGACTAGGGGAAACAACATATACAATTGAAAATATTCTATTTCCTTAATTTCTTGATTCTTATCCGTAATCCTTTATCCCATCATCCTGTTCTTCTATACCATTACTCTACTACATCTGAATTGACCTATTTGTGGGTTGCCATCAAGGACAACACATGTACCATTATGCCAACAATCTCCCCCTTTGGACTTGATGGAAACCATATTGGTGTTGATCACTTCAAGCTGTAGAACCTGTTATATCAAGGAACACCAAGATACTCTCCCCCTTTGACATCAAGGGCAAAGGGTGGACCAAGATATTCTCCCCCTTAGTACATGCTGAGATGCACTGTATTGCCCATGCTCCCCCTGAGCACATGCAAAGTCTGCAGAAATCGTTTTCAAATAACTCAATTTTATGACCTTCCTATCACCAATGACTCGTAAATACATCAATCACCCAAACAAATAGGGATACACCAAATGTTCATACATGACTAGAAATTGAAATTATTACATCATCCTTCCCATACATAGTGTGAATACAAATTATATCATATGTCCAAAAATGACTCATTCATAATAGACTATGACAAAAAGAGACATATTATTACACCATAGGTCTTTACATGACCTTTTCATCAAATGACATTAATAACTGAGACCATAGCTAAATTTAGCAATTATGATGCCAACAATGCATAATGTTTTGAATGTTAATGCTCCACCTGAACATGTGCTACCTGTGCATTGTCAACAATTCATTCATCATGGAATCTTCATTAATTAAATAAACATCAATGAGAAAAGCATATCAGCAGACTGTATCCATCAACATTAGACCGAACAACCATGTCAGACACTGATTTTGAGTTTGACCCACTGTTTTTCTATTAGAAAAACATATACGCTACTGCGGGCATAGAAACTCACATATATACACGACTCTGCTTCATGAAATCCATGTAGAGAAAACAATCCTCTGAATTTGAACATGCTAGTTTTAACATCAAGATGAGGCAGAAACAAATCCCAGCTTTTGTCTGAGATATTTAAGTGTTGCTCTGTGAAGAGGAATAGTAAATATATCAACAACTTGTTATTTGGAGGGAACATACTCCAATTTAACCTTTTGTTCAAGCACTTGTTGTCATAGAAAGTGGTACTTAATGGGTATGTGCTTGGTCTTGGAGTGCATAATAGGATTTTTCGAAATACTAATAGCACTTGTGTTATCACATAAGATGGATATGGGTGGAGAAAATTTAATTTGAATATATTGTAATGTTTGCATCATCCAGAGTAGTTGTGTGCAGCAAGATGCAACAACCACATATTCTGTTTCCATTGTAGATAAGGAAATCGAACTATGTTTCTTATTGAACCAAGATACTAATCATGATCCCATATAAAATGCACCTCTGCTAGTGCTTTTTTGATCATCAACATTTCTATCCCAACCCGCATCTATATGTGCATGAAGAGTAATATTTGTATCTTTACGATACCATAGACCAAAGTCTTGAGTTCCTTGGAGATATTTGAATATTCTTTTTACTGCGTGAAGATGTGATTCCTTCGGATTGGCTTGGAATCTTCCAACAATTCCTACTGCATGCATGATATCTGGTCTAGTACTTGTTAGATAGAGAAGACATCCAATCATAGATTTGTACTATGGTTGATTCACTGTAGGAGAATCATCATTAGAATTGAGACTACATCTAGTTACCATTGGAGTACATACTGGTTTGGAATCTTCCATTCCGTACTTTTGCAAAATTTTCCTAAGATATTTAGTTTGTAAGAGAAACATGCCATATTTTGTTTGTTTCACTTGTAGAAAAAGAAAACAGGTTAGTTCTCCAAGTAAATACATTTCAAATTCTTGTTGCATAACAAAAAAAACGTTTTGACTCATATATTCTTCGTTACTTCCAAAGATGATATCATCAACATAAACAACAATGATTAGCAGTTTATCATTCTCAATTTTTGTATATAAGTTGTTGTCTGTAGATCCTCTTGTGAAGCCTTGTTTTTGAAGATATTTGTCAAGATGATAATAGGATGCCCTCAGAGCTTGTATCAGTCTATATCAATCCTTTTTGAGTTTGCATAGAAGTTTTGCTTCATTTCCTAGAATGAATCCTTCTGGTTGTTCAACGTATACTTCTTCTTCTAAATCTCCATTAAGAAATGCAAAGCTTACATCCATTTGATAAACTTTTAATTTTCGAAAACTTGAAAGAGAAAGAAAAATTTGTATGGCTTCAAGTCTAGCTACAGGTGCAAAATTTTCTTCAAAGTATATACCTTCTTGTTGTGCATACCCTTTACAAACAAGACGTGTTTTATTCCCAGTTACTTCTCCATTTTCATTCAAGTTATTCTTGAATATCCATTTTGTTCCTATAACATTTTTATCATGATGTCTAGGAACTAATTCCCAAGTATAATTCTTTTCAATTGGTCAAGTACTTCATCCATGGACTTAACCCATCTTTCATTCTGCAAGCTTCATTTACATTTTGTGGTTTTATGGTTCTATGGAGGATAATAAAGCTAGATAACTAGAATATCTAGAAGAGTTCTTCCTGTTTGTACTCTAGACACTTTCTCTCCTAGAATTTGAGATTCTGGATGATTCTTTTGAATATACTTGGATGGAGCCTTTTCATTGTTAGATGTATCTTCTTCTGGTGCTTCATTGGTTTCTTCCTCAATATCGTTTCGATTTGGTACGCGAAAGCATTCACTATCTTCATTATTATCATCTTCCTTTGCTGATGTCTCATGTTTCAGATTTCTGCATGCTTCATCGATTACAACATTAATGCATTTTACATTTCGAAGTTTCTTATTATGACATTTGTATCCTTTAATTCTAGATGAACAAATAATAAATATTCCTTCATCTACTCTAGGTTCAAACTTACCATTTTTTTCATCAATCTTTTTGATGAAACATTTTCTTCCAAAAACTATGAAGTGTTTTAGAGTGGGAGGCTTACCATACCAAAGTTCATATGCAGTTTGATAACTATTTACATGTACATGAACTTTGTTGAGAATATTTACTGTAGTATGTAAAGCTTCACCCAAGAAGGTGTCAAAAGTTCCAGACTCATCAAAGCACAGCTCAAGCCATTTTTTGAATTTTTCTATTCATTATTTCCACAATACCATTTTGTTGAGGAGTTCTGGAAACAGAGAACTGTCTCGTTATTCAATGTTGTTCACAAAATTCAAAAAAATAATTTGATATGAATTCTCCTCCCTGATCAGATTTGAGACATTTTATTTTTAGATCTAATTCATTTTCAGCTAAATCTTTGAAGACTTTAAACTTTTCAAATGCTTCATCTTTATGTTTTAGTAAACCAATATAGCACATTCTAGAAGAAACATCAATGAATAAAATGTAACATTATTCTCCACGAGGTGAATTTTTCCTTGTTGGTCCACAAAAACAAGTATGAATGAGTTCAAGAGGCTTACATGCTGATCCTTCTTTGCCATTGAATTGAAATCTAGGTTTCTTATCGAATTTAAATTGTTTGTAGATGGTATTTTCTAGGATGATTATGTTTGGAAGATCACCAACAGCCTTGAGCCTATATGATTTTCTTATTTTAGAAAATATTAGATGCCCCAATCTTCTGTGCCATAACCAATTCTCTTTTGTTTTGCTTAGATAACATTATTATTGACCTCCGTTTAGTATATATAGATTGCTTGGAGTTCTTGTACCTTTGATTATGGCCTTTCCTGTGTCAATCTCATGAACCACACATTCTTTTGATCGAAACACGACTTCATTTCCTTCATCACACATTTGACTAACACTCAATAAGTTATGCTTTAAACCATAACGATACATAACATTTCCAGCTTTAAACTTTTCTTTTAGATAAGAAAAACCTTTACCCTTAATGACAGTTGGTGTGTCATTTCCAAAAGAGACATTCCTTTCCTTTTCTAAAGCATTGTAGGAAATGAGTTCATATTTATCACTTGCCATGTGTTTTGAGCATTCGCTATCAATGTACCACTAATTTTCTTATCCTTCTACAAACAGTGTTATGCCACATTTTTTTGTTGGGTGTGGAGCATGATTGTTCAAAGCTATTTGTTTCAGCTGGATGTATACCCCAGGAAGTTTGTACACCCCTCAACGTGGGGGGGGGGGGGGGGGGCGGGCGGGCGCTAATTTTCCCCCCTGCGGGGGTTTGGGAAGGGCCAATCCCCCTGGCTGGGGGGTCGTGGGGCCAGCAGTCCCCCGACAGGGGTTTCGGTGGAAGCACCCCCGAAGCTAAAAATAGATGTAAAATTTCCTTGTAAAAGTATAGTAATTTCTAGTCAATCTGGGTCGTTCATTAGGCGGATCATATGATGGTAGAACTTATGTTTAGTTTAGGGTTTTTTTCCCTAGAAGGCAACCCCTGTCTTTGTATGAGGGAATTATATTTGAGGCTATGTAATAGATGTGTATTCTTTGAGCGAGAAGCAGAGAGGTGAGACTGTGAGAGAAAACAGAGGATATTACAGCAGACCTACTGTAGATTGTGTCTCTTCATTTTGCTAGATAATAGAAAGGAAGGACTGGCTATTTGGGATGGACGTAGCCCAAACTAGGTGAACCATGTATATCTGTGTCTCTCTTGTTTTATGCCTTTTCTGCGTTTATATTTCTACAATATTTTATGTGTTCCATTGCTCTGTAATATATAATTTTCTATCAACTAGTATCAGAGCCAAAGGTCTATTTGGCTAATAAACCTGCAGGAAAGAAGGGTTCCTCGTTTAAGTGGGAGCAATGGCAGAAGATGGTAAGTTTAGGGTCGAGAAATTTAACGGCCAAAACTTCTCGCTGTGGAAGATGTAGATGGAAGATTATTTGTATCAGAAAGGTCTGTACCTACCATTGGATGGAAAAACAAAGATGCCGACGGTAATGACAGATGAAGAATGGAACCTTCTCAATAGAAAGGCACTCAGAATAGTACAGTCGTGCCTCGCAGCATTGGTTTCCTTCAACATTTTGAAGCAAACAATGACAAAGGGTTTGATTAAGGCATTGGAGAAACTATATGAAAAACCCTCAGCCTCAAACAAGGTATTTCTTGTGAAACGATTATTTAATATGAAGATGTCAGAAGGTGGATCTGTTGCAGACCATTTAAATGATTTTAATATTGTTACAAGTCAGTTATGTTCTGTAGGGGTAAACTTTGATGATGAATTTAGAGATCTTTTATTCTTGTGCTCATTTCCAGAAAGTTGGAATGGTTTAGTAATATCCATTAATAACTCTCTTTCTAGATCTAGTACTTTAAAGTTTGATGATGTTTTCGGTGATATCCTTAGCGAGGAAATGCGATGAAAAAGCTCTGATGAGACATCGAGTAATGCTTTGAGTGCAAAGTCTAGGGGAAGAAAAATGGAAAGAGGAAAGAGCTCAGCATATCACAGTAAATCAAAGAAAGGAAGATCCAATTCCAAATCAGGGATAGTGTGCTGGAAATGCGGAAATAAAGGACACCTAAAGAAAGACTGTAGATCTCAGAAGGGAAAAAAAGGATATGCACAACAAGAAAACAACCATGAAGCAAATGTGACAGGTGAGGTGTTACAAGATGCTTTGATTCTTTCTTTCGAAAATATTATTGATTCCTGGGTGGTAGATTCAGGGGCCTCATTCCATACCACACCTGATAAGAAATACTTTCATGACTATTATCAAGGAGATTTTGGACAAGTTGTTGGGTGATGATAAACCCTGTAAAATGTTGGAATGGGTAAGGTTCTTGTAAAACAGCAGAATGGAACCAATGGCTACTAAATGAGGTAAGGCCTGTTCCAGATCTAAAGAAAAATCTGATTTCAATAGGGCAATTAGGTGGTAAAGGTTGTGTGACAACTTTCACAGATAAAGCTTGGAAGGTTACCAAAGGAGCCCTGGTAATAGCAAAATGCAAAAAGGTTGGTACATTGTATTTATGCAATGGTATTTCCAACTCTGTTAATGCTTTAACTTCCAAAGGAGAAGGTGAAACATTATGGCATCATATGCTCGGACACATGAGTGAAAAGGGGATGAACATTATTCACTTAAGGAATTTGTTGCCAGGTTTGAAGAATGTTGACTTGGACTTCTATGAGAATTGCACTTATGGAAAAAAGAAGAGAGTCAGATTTCTTAGAGTTGGGAAAGAAAAGAAGAGCGAAAAATTAGAGCTTGTGCATATAGATGTATGGGGACCTACTCAAGTATCATCTCTCGATGGCTCTTATTATTATGTTACTTTTATTGATGATGCAACTAGAAAAACTTGGAGTTATTGTATTAAGAATAAATCTGATGTATTTGATACTTTCAAGAAATGGAAAGCTTTGGTTGAGATTGAGACAGGAAAGAAATTGAAGTGTCTCAGATCAGACAATGGAGGTGAATATTGTAGCAAAGAGTTTGATAAGTACTATTCAGAGCATGGAATTCGCAAAGAGAAGATAGTTCCAAGATCACCACAAGAAAATGGTGTGTGAGAAAGGATGAACAAAACAATCATGGAGCGTGCAAGGTGCATGAGATTGCATGTAGGATTGCCTTTACAATTTTGGGCAGATGCTATAGATACTATTGTTTGTCTAATAAACATAGGGCCTTCAAGTTCCTTGGATGATGGTGTTCCAAAGGAAGCATGGATAGGTAAAGAGGTAAACTACTCTTTTTTAAATCCTTTTGGTTGTGAGGCCTTTGTCCATATTAATAAAGAAAATAGAACAAAGCTTGAGGCAAAGTCAAAGAAATGTACCTTTATTGGATATGGTGTTAATGATTTTTATTATTGCTTATATGATTACGAAAATCACAGAATCATTAGGAGTAGAGATGTAATATTCAATGAAAAGGTCTTGTATAAGAATCGGTTGCGGGAAAAGAAATAGGAAAAAGAAAACAAGGAATATGCAATTCTTGTTGAAATCACTGAAAAAGTAAAGGTTCCTGAAAATAATAATAATCAACAACCACAACAGAAAAAACCACAACAATAGCAATAGCCACCCCAAACACCTAAAAGTGGTGCTAGAAGATCTGCCAGGATAAGTATACCCCTTGAACGATACTCTCCTTCTATATTATTTATTGTTGACTAATTCTGGTGAACCCAAATGTTATGAAGAAGCAATGCAAGTTGAAAGTAGGAAGAAGTGGGAGCTAGCCATGGAAGAAGAGATGGACTCCTTAATGCATAACAAGGCTTGGGACTTAGTGAAGTTGCCTGTAGGAAAAATTACATTTAAGAATAAATGGGTTTACAGGCTGAAGGAAGAAGATGGAGGAAAACAAAGGTACAAAGATAGACTTGTGGTGAAGGGGTTTGCACAAAAGAAAGGTATTGATTTTGATGAAATATTTTCTCCTGTTGTTAAAATGACTTCAATCAGAACTATTTTAAGTCTAGTAGCAGTTGAATATTTGCATCTTGAGCAGTTAGATGTAAAGACAAACTTTCTCCATGGGGATTTGGAGGAAGAGATATATATATATGCAGCAGCCACAAGGATATAAGGTAAAAGGGAAGGAGAAACTAGTGTGTGCAGGTTGAAGAAGAGCTTGTATGGCTTAAAACAGGGTCCAAGGTATTGGTATCTAAAATTTGACAAGTTTATGTCTGAACAAGGTTATACTAGATGTCACTTTGATCATTATGTTTATATGAAAAAGCGAAATGATGGCAGCTATATTATATTGTTACTGTATGTAGATGACATGCTTTTTGAAGGTTCTAACATGCAGGAAATAAATGTGCTCAAAAGAAAATTGGCAAATTCATTTGCAATGAAGGATTTGGGAGTTGCAAAACAAATCCGTGTTATGAGAATAACTAGAGACAGGAAAAATCACAAATTAACATTGTCTCTGAATGAGTACATACAAAAGGTGTTGAAAAGATTTAATATGCACAATGTACAACCAGTTAGTACACCTTTTGCTAGACATTTCAAACTTAGTAAGGAAATGTGCCCAAAGACCCAAGAAGACATGGATTATATGTCTAAAGTTCCATATGCATCAGCAGTTGGAAGCTTAATGTATGCAATGGTTTGCACAAGGCCTAATATAATTCACATGCAGTAGGAGTTTAAGCAGGTAATGAACAATCCAGAAAGGACATAGATGGTAGTAAAATGGATCTCAGATAATTTGAAAAGGTACCATAAATCAACATAATGCCTTGTGGTTCATACATTTCTCTAAGGGAAGTGTTGATGCAGACATGCAGGTGATAAAAGATAATAGGAGGAGCACTACAGAAATTAATGTAATTTACTGTAGGTCAAAGCAGTTGTCAGTTGGGTTTCCAAAAATCCAAATCTTGTTGCACTTTCACAACAGATGTAGAGTAAGTTGTGCTATAGAGGCAAATAAAGAAAATGAATTTGGTTACAAAGGTTTATGGGTGAATGGGGTAAAAACCTGATTAGCACGTATACAGTGATAGCCAAAAGTGCATTCATCCCGCAAGAACTCAACATTTCATTCAGGACTAAAACACATACAGCTCAAGTACCATTCATTTGATTAGTTGGAAGATGGAAAGTTGAAGCTGGAAAAGATACACACTAGCCAAAATCCTGCAGATATGCTAACAAAAGTTTTAACCAGGGAGAAAATGAGAATATGCTCAGTTTCAATTGGTCTTCAAGGATGACGATGAAGATGAGAAATAGCCAGGTCCAAAGAGGATTCATTGTCTAGCAAATGAAGCAATGATGGAGTTGCTACAATCATTCTCCAACTGGGAGATTGTTGGGTGTGGAGCATGATTCTTCAAAGGTCTTTGTTTCAGCACGATGTATAACCTAGGAGGTCTATACACCCCTCTACAAAGGGGGGTGCAGGGGGGCCTTATCCCCCCCGCAGGGGTTCAGGGGGACCGATCCCCCTTGGCTGGGGGGTCTGGGGGCTAGCAGTCCCTTAGCGGGGGATTCGGGGGTAGTGCCCTCGAAGCTAAAAACAGATGTAAAATTACCTTGTAAAAGTGTAATAATTTCTATTCAATCTGGGTTGTTCATTAGGCGGATGATCTGACGGCAGAACTTATGTTTAGTTTAGGGTTTTTTTCCCTAGAAGAAAACCCCTCTCTTTGTATGAGGGCATTGTATTTGAGGTTGTGTAATAGATGTGTGTTCTCTGAGCGAGAAGCAGAGAGGTGAGACTATGAGAGAAAACAGAGGATATTATAGCAGATATGTTGTAGGTTGTGTCTCTTCATTTTGCTGGATAATAGAAAGGAAGGACTAGCTGTTCGAGGTGGACGTAGCCCGAAATAGGTGAACCACGTATATCTATGTCTCTCTTGTTTTATGCTTTTTCTGTGTTTATATTTCTGCAATATTTTATGTGTTCCATAGCTCCGTAATATATAAATTTCTAACATTTTTTGCTTGTATTTCCTTCTTTTACCACACCTTGGAGTTTGATGATGTTTGCTCCTTTTGATATGTTGGCTGAAATTTTCTCCTACATTCAGACTCTTCATGATAAATTTCATCTTCAAGAGGTGAAAAGTTGTTGTAAGAGCTCTCCTTGATTCCTGTCATGCTCCTTTGTTTTCTTTCTTCTCTATTCGTGACAATTTTGTAAGCAACACATTGAGAAGCGTTATGACCGAAGTTATGGCATGAAAAGCATTGTCCATTAAAGAAGAAATTTTTGTGATCATAAAATATTTTGGTATTGTTCACCTTTTGGTTAGTGCTTCTATAGATTTTCACCCTTGGAGTCAAATGAACATGAGTTACCTGGGGAGTACCTTTAGGCTTCTGCTAAGGATTGACGCATTTTTCACTATTTTTTTCTACATTTAGATAGCTTCCAGTGATGGCTAAAGACATTTTTAGTTGGGATGTTTCTTCAGTGTATCCAAGACCAGTCTTTATAGGAGGAGAACGATGAACCTTGAAGTTTTAATCTAAGGTTTTTGATCCTTTAGAAAATCTAAGATTCAAAGATTTTGTCTTCTCAAGTTTCTTTCTTAAACCCACTACTTCACATTCTAATTTTTCATTGTGCTTTTCCCTTTCCGTGAGTTGATGTGTCAGTCTATGACTATATTCTTTTCTTCCAAGAAGATTTTGAGTTGAGTGAATTATTCAAGAAAATATTCTTCTTCTCAGGCATCTATGAACTTATCATTTTCATAATCCATGAGTAGTTTAATATCTTGATCAGATTCACCTTCATCACTATTAGACAAGTCATCGCTATCTTCATGAGTATAATAACTTCTTCTATTAAAAATTTGTTTCCTATTACCAACTCTACCACAAGAAAAACATTTAAAGGGAAGATTACCACTAAATCTTCTGGAACCCCGTTGAAGTTTCTTCACAAAGTTGACCTCATCTTCTTTTGATATATATCCTGATTCCTTGAGATCTTCCTTTCTTTTCCCTTTGTAGAGGCTTTGAAAGCGACTTCTCTAATTTCTGACGGACCTCATTTCCTCATTTCAAAGGCAGTTAAAATTCCATGAAGTTGAACAATAGTAACAGATTATAGATCCTGCTTCTCTTCAATGACTGATACTTTTGGCTCAAATTTAGAAGATAGAGATCTCAAAATTTTCTCTACTAAAGTAGCCTCTATTTCTTCGCCCAGATTCTTCATATGATTTACAATTCCATCTACTGGTAAAAAGTAACTAGAAAAACTTTCATCACTATGCATCTTGAGAATTTCATATTGAATTCTAAGAGTTTGGAGTTTGGCACATTTTACTTGGGAGTCTCCTTCATAGCTCTGAATGATTTTGTCCCATATTTCTTTGGCTGTGTTGAGCTGCATGACTTTGACAAATTCTGATTCCGATAGACTTCCCAATAATGCATTGACAACTTTGGCATTGGTTTCATAAGATTTATTTTCTACGAGATATGTGGGGATTGCTGCTAGATATTGCTATCCTCCTTCCACAATTGCCCAAACATCAGCTCCAAGTGACTAAAGATAAGCTCTAGTTCTTAACTTCCAATATGCTAAGTTATTTTCGTTGAATATTGGTGGTCTAATAGATTCCATTCCATCTTGATGGCTCATCTTGAGAGATCTTCCTTCAAGCGATCAAGCTTCTTCTAAAGGACCTGCTCCACCAAATGTTGGTAAAAATACTAAGAGGGGGGGTGAATCAGTATTTAAACTTTCACAATAATAATTTTCCTTTTCAAACTGTATATGCATATTTGCAAAAACCAAATAGCTTATGTCTTCTACTCTAATGAATGGAACCAACATATAGATAATAAACTTGTAAAAAAATTACTTCATTGTGTATTGAACTTAAATTAGAGTGTGATTCATTTACTAAGTAGTAAATAGATGCAGTAAGAATAGAATAAATCAACACATAAGAAATGCACATGAACACCATGATTTTTCAGGTGGAAACCCAATGTGGGAAAAAAACACCACCGTTGTCCTCTCAGTCTTCAATCTTCTTATTATTAAAAGTTTTTAAAAATTTTCTACTGGTGCAAACTCTTTCCAGTACGTAGACATCATCCTTTTGAAGGCTACAACCTTCACTCATTTTCCAACTTCTGCTAGAAGGAAGCTCCAACCCCTTAGCTCTTGTATTGGCTGATATGTTTACCAATACATAAGCGTCGACCTATAGAAGGATACCACCTTATATTTTTCTCTAGTGACCACGTTTCATAAATTTTCAGACTGGATACTCCTAGTACACATCAGCACAATATGTAGGCCATGTTTCATCAAATTTTCATACTATACCCATTAGTAACATTGACGTTCAAAATCAATCACCACAACTATAATACAACCATAAAATAAACTACATCAATGAATCACTAAAACCCATCACCTCTGCAGAAAAACACAATCAATCTATCTAAACAATCAGATCATTGTCACCAGAACACAAAGTTGAACCCAAAACACTACATTAACAACCCAAATCAACTCCAACCTCACAAATCATATGTCAAAATGTACATGCTACTTCAATGAGGAAAACTTACATGTATATGCTACTCTCTGTAACCAAACCTGTGTATACCTCTAAAGATACTAAATCATAAAACGTATGAACCAAAAACTGTACTACCCAAAGATATTTTGAAGATCTACTATCATATTACAGAGTTCTAAATAGATAGCAGCAAAGATTACCCTTCTTACTTAATAAAATAATCATCCAGACTCAATCTCCTTATACAATTAGTTTTACTTCAGATATAATGAAGACATCATTAAAAAACAGTAGTAAAATAATAGCACTGATCATATAGATCAGCCATTTCTGAACAACAAATCCTTCCTCTGCATACACTACTTGGAAGTGTCGAACCCACATGTATGCGCGCCTTCACCAAGGCGAACCTGTGTATAGATCTACAAATAATGACTTATAACTTCACAAATTTTCAAGACTTGAGATACACCCAAATCCTAGCATTCAAATGGTAAAACATGCATTAGCACTTAGATCTAGCGTATCCATTATCATATCATACAATGATAAGTCATTTCAAGTCTCATGATTCTGATCCAACATTGTCTCCAAGGGTGCACAAGATGTTTCAAATTTATATCATAACCATAACCCTTATAACGCAAAATATATTTCAGATAGAATTATTCATGAAAAACCCTTTCACTTGCACACATAGCCCTTTTCTCTTCTCCTCCTTATATACATAGAGCCTTTTTCAATACCATGCACTAAAACAACACTTAGAACCTATGGTATTCTTAGACGTAATCAAGTAACCATTATTCCACGCAATATTTTGGGCGAATACCATGATATGGAACCTTGCTATTCTTTAACCTTAATTTTCCATCCCTTATGCATTTTTCCTTCTGTCAAACAACGTGCATACGTATACGCTCCTTTTATTCTGTGTACCCATGTGGATATGCTACTTAGACTAAAGGAAACAACATATACAACTGAAAACATTCTCTTTCCTTAATTTCTTGATTATGATTTGTAATCCTTTGTCCCATGATCATGTTCTTTTGTACCATTACTTTGTTACCTCTAAATTGACATGTTTGTGGTTTTCCATCAAGGAAAACACATGTACCATTATGTCAACAGTTAAGCTATTATGATCTATCATCAAAATAATTCACTTCCCCAACAAGTAATGCCACCATAGTTTCAAGGCATGAACTACAATTATAAGTTCCAAATCATAAGCGAAATGCCTTTGTTCATGATCTTTCATCTTGTGGGATTCATAAGATAAAACTCTTCCATCTTACATTAAAACCCCTCCCACACCTTCTTTGCAAGCATGAGTACATATAGTGAATTCCTTTTCAGAATCGCTTATTCTTAGAATGGGGTTTGAATTTAATAGTTGTTTCAGATGTTCAAAACTCAGTTGAAATTTTGTTCTCCACTTAAAGGTCTTTCCCTTCTTCTATAGGGAGGTTATGGGGTAGGAAACTTGAGAGATTTTTCTATAAACCTACGATAGTAACCAACCAACCCCTTAAAAGTCCGAATGTCTGTGACATTCTTAGGGATAGGCCATTCCATAATGGTTCTAATTTTCTCAAGATCAACAACTCTACCTTAAGATGATATGACATGTGATAAGTACTAGATTTTATCCTCATAAAAATCACACTTACTAAATTTAGCAAAAATCTCGTTATCCCACAGTGTTTGTAAGATTATCCTTAAATTTTTTTGATGTTCTTCCATATTTTTGGAGTATATCACAATGTCATCGATGAATATTAAAACAAATTTATCTAAATATGGGTGGAAAACTCCATTCATTATTCCCATGAATGTGGATGGGGCATTTGAGAGAACAAAAGGCAACACCACAAACTCATAGTGGCCGTAGAAAGTTTGGAATGTTGTTTTACAAATATCTTCCTCTTTAATTCGAATTTGATGATATCCTAAGCATAAATATATTT
>APFE031107903.1:0-10283 GCA_000404065.3 Pinus taeda
AAAATGATATCTAATATAATGCACTGCGTATTCCCCCATACTTAAATTCAAAAAGAGTCAAGGGATCTCTACTTGAATGGTTCATGAGGCACAATACTTGCTAAGGTTTTGCAAATGGGGTAGCAAGCTAAGTGGGCTGATTGTGGGGAAAAACTCCACAGTTGAGCGCGCTTGAGCCAGAGGAGTTCTGGGATGGGTGACCTCCTGGGAAGTCCTGGTTACCGGGTGCAAGCCCCGGAAGTGATGATTGATGCTATGTGATTCGTTCTCCACTTTTCACTAGTTTTCAATCCCACTTCTTCACCCCTGTGAGCATCACCCGATGCAATGAGTGCTAAGTGAACTATTCAAAAATCATGAGAAATTAGTCAGTTACGACTACCTCTCATGGAAATGGTCATACGTAAAATGACTTACTTAACGCAGTTGAATCCCAAAATGATATCTAATATAATGCACTGCGTAAACCCCCATACTTAAATTCAAAAAGAGTCAAGGGATCTCTACTTGAATGGTTCATGAGGCACAATACTTGCTAAGGTTTGCAAATGGGGTAGCAAGCTAAGTGGGCTTGATTGTGGGGAAAAACTCCACAGTTGAGCGCGCTTGAGCCAGAGGAGTTCTGGGATGGGTGACCTCCTGGGAAGTCCTGGTTACCGGGTGCAAGCCCCGGAAGTGATGATTGATGCTATGTGATTCGTTCTCCACTTTTCACTAGTTTTCAATCCCACTTCTTCACCCCTGTGAGCATCACCCGATGCAATGAGTGCTAAGTGAACTATTCAAAAATCATGAGAAATTAGTCAGTTACGACTACCTCTCATGGAAATGGTCATACTTGAATGACTTACTTAACGCAGTTGAATCCCAAAATGATATCTAAGATACCTGTGCCTGAATCAATCTTCATCAAGCTAAAATCAATAGCTGAAAATAAAATTATGCAGAAAGCTTGAAAGATCTTACAACATTTCCAGAAGAGTAACACCAGCAAGATTTTTAACCCCAAATTCTTTTTTTATTGCACAAAAAATGACTACAAGAGAGTTTTCTTTAGCACCATACTCTCAAATCTAATCTGATCTCAAATGACCCCTAGCACCCTATTTAAAGGAAAATTTCCCAATGGCTAATTCGAGCGATCCATGTCAAACTAATCTCGACCGTCGAAGAGGATCAAGATTTCTTTTAATCTCATCCGTCAAATTTTTAAATGCATTTTAATATATTAAAAAATTAAAATTTTGCATTTATTTACTCAAAAAATTTGCCTATTATTATTTTTTTATTTTTTAAGTTTTTATTTTATTTTATTTTATTTTTTATATTTTTTAAATTTTATTATTATTTTCTATTTATTTGTTTAGTTTTTATATTTTTAAATTTTTAAATTATTTATAATCTTTTATTTTTTTATTGTTTTTTTTTATTTCTCATTTATTATTTATTAATTATTATTATTATTATTATTTAATGAATCCTCGAACTTAGCCTTTGGAAAAATCACCTAGGACCTAGGACTTGGGACTTAGGACTTCTAAGGGGATTAAAACATTTTCTAACCCTCAAGACACTTTAAATCATGACTTTTACAATTTTACATCTCAAGGGGGGAAACCCATTTGACATAGACCCTCATAGATCACCCAGTTCTGGAACCAACTATAATCTAGCAGATCAACGCACTAGGATTCCCCTAAGATTCTAACAACAAAATTCATTCTGGCTTTGGGGTTAGGCTGAAGGAAAACTCTACCGATCATAGATCGGTGAGACAAAAAACCTGCCAGAACGTAGATTATCACTAGAAAATTAGGTCCACCTAGGCAATTTTCATACATGACTAAGCTCTGCTAAGATTATTTACAATTCACACATGCAGACTGGGTTTACAACATAATATGATAAGGTCGACGATGACTATCGAGTGGCACGGACATGTCAATGAAGCGCTATCCCTTTTGCGAAGAAAAGGGGGTGTACTGCTAAGGGTAGTTGACACGTAGTGGTCAACAGGGACAAAGTCCAGCTGTAAGTTTGAGGAAATATAATTCTACATTTGAATTTAAATGAGTTTGATCACTGAATTTCAAACTCAAATGAATTTAATCACTATATTTAAATGAACTTATTTGGCTACCCTTGAATTTTTTCTAATTTTGAACATCATGGATTAAATTCGGCGAATGCAGTGACTTATTCTGCGTGTTAGTGTTTCTTTAGTGTTAGGGTCAAGCTTCTTCCTATGTAGCATTTATGGCAAAGCCAACCAATGATTATTTCCCACTCGTAACATTGATGTATATGAGGTGTCTAGAAACCATTTTGATCATAAAGTCATCATGCCATGTATGATTATTTCCCGCTCTTAACATCGATGTATATGAGGTGTCTGGAAACCATTTTGATCATAAAGTCACCATGTCATGTAATCATTTGTCTACCTAATGTAATTTCTTGGGTTACTTTGAAATGATGAATGTTAGGGTGCAATGACACCTACATTTATAGTGTTATGGGTTTACTCTTGATTATTATATGTGAGTGTTGTTGATTTCAGTAGCATCGGATGTGCTCTTGCCTCGATATTTTGTAGTGAGGCTAAGATGCATACATTCTCCAATACCCAGAAATTGTTTAGGAAAATTCCACCTAGAGATGATTTAATTAAAATAATTAACTTTTTTTAAATGGTTCCCTAAGTCTAAAGTTAGGAAATATGGTTAATTAAAGGGTATTAATTAAATTTGGTGTGTATCTTCTAGAATAAGACAAGGATTAACTTCCAGTTAATCTTAGCCTTTGATTATGTTTTAATCTTGGCCATTGGTGCTCGAACGAGATATTATAAGAAGGAGCTTGATGGGCACTTGGAGAACACATCGAATGAGAGATCAGAGATCGAATTTCTCAAGAATAGCAGCGTTGAGTTGCCAAAGTGAGATCCAGTGATCTTGTAGTGAGGGGCAGGGATAGTAGTCCGGAGGAGATTTTTCCAGATCCGGATAATGCAAAGCAGAGAGGGCATAGAGCAGTGCAGTGAGACAATGCAGTACTGCACAAAGGCAGCGCAGAGCTTTAGAGGGAGTTTAAAATCCAAATGGGAGAGTCGAGATCTAGTGCTAGAAGCCTGGGTGTGAGACCAGAGAGCGAGAAGGTTGAATTCCTAGATAGCAGGAGATCAACAGAGAAGGTGACGCAGAGCCTAGCTAGTGTGGCGCAGATTTGCGTAGGACTGACATAGAAGCTGTGTAGAGGCAACGTGGGGCCCGCCAACCAACCCTTGATCAGGGTCAGATCTGTTGCATCAGTGTGTAATTTTAATTACTAACTCTTTGCCAGTTTTTCTCTATATCGGATAGCCAGTTTGGGGATCCAACGATTTGTACTCAAAAACCACTGCTTAATAATAAAACCCTCAGCAACTGTACTGATTTTCCCACATTGGGTTTTTTGGGGACATTGTCCAAAAACAACTGTGTAAATGTGTGTGTTTATTTCTCTCCAGTGCTATATTTAGTTTCTGCAGTATTTATTTTGTGTAGGCTGCAGTGTATGTATTTCGATATTTGTTGTAGAAAACTGCAAGTAATTTGCTTAAGGAATTTAACAAATAGGAGAAATACCATCAGTTTGTTGCAGAAGGAATCGGGTCACCGATTTTTCACATGGTATCAGAGCAAAGATCGTGAGTAGAAGAGCTCAGTTACAGAAAGAAAGAGGGAGTTCGAAATTACTACAAAGGCAGAAATTCGAAATCCCAAAGGCAGGGCAGTCCTTGGGCCAAGAAGGTCAAAGATTTGAGTGAGATCGATTTCTCTGAGTGAGTTGATAGAGAAATTCGATTCTCCAGATCAAAACTTTCCAAAGGCAGAAGGGAGCAGCATATTTTTCCTTACAGAGCATATCTTCAGTTGGGACGCAGTTATTTTGCAACAGTTGCTGGCAGAATAGCATCAGGAGGAGCAAAATTGGGAGTAGCGAGTGCAGCAATGTCGGCAGCAGCAGTGACAACAGTTTCTGGATCAAAGAAGGACAGCTATTACTAGGGGAATTGTTGTCTTTGCCAAATTTTCCACAGTGATGAAGATTGCACGAGGATGCAAAAAGGGGAGTGTGTGGATCCCTTCCTTACGAGGCTTCAGGATGTTTGAGACCAGCTTGCTTTAGTAGGTACAGCGCCCCAGCCCTCAGAGTTTGTACGATTAGCGCTGGATAGCATTTCAAAGGATTGGCAAGTTTTCGTCTAAAGCATCTTAGGCAAAGAAAAACTGCCAGATTGGGAATGTGTGTAGGTTGATCTGCAACAGGAGGAGATGAGGCGTGATTTGGTGAAGGCCACAATCAATGGCAGTGGGATGAAAGCAATGAAGGAAGAGGAAGACATGTCCCTTGCGTCAAAGGGGCAACAGAAGCAGCACAGAATAAAGGACATTTTGAAGATCAAGTGCTTCAGGTGTGGCTAGTTGGGCCACTACAATGCTCAGTGTCCTCTCAGAAAGAAGGACAAAGAGGAGAAGCAGGATCAGCAAGATGCATTCGCTGAGATTGACAGGTTATCCTCCAGACTGGAGGAAGAGTTTGCCATGATTGTCCTAGCAAAATATCGAGGCAAGAGCACATCCAATGCTACTGAAATCAACAACTCTCACATATAATAATCTTGGATCAAGACCTTGCTACAGGAGCCCATAGTTAGCAGTAGTAGGATGGACCAGTGACAGTTGGTGGAGTCAGGTTCCAGAGTGACAAATGCAGTAGCTAGTTGCGGTCAGATTCTGAACAGCACAGAGCAGAGTTGGCAGCTATGCACGGTCGGATTCTGAACAGCGCAGAGCAGAGTTGGCAGCTGTGCAGTTGGCACAAATCAGAGTCAACAACAATGTAGAGGCTTCAGTGATAGTGCAAAGGCTAGTAGTGGCCAGAACTCGGACGACGGATGCATTATACTAAACACAGTTGGTTCAGTATTTTGGATGCTTTTCTGTTGCAGTTGTTGCTGTTGCAGCAGCAACAGTTAGAGAGGGTTGCATTGCAGATGCAGTGTTGGAAGCAATTCAGCAAGGCCAACAACAACGCAAATGTAACTCATATCAGAGTTGCGCAGTAGTTGGTGGGCAATAGATCCATACATGAGCAACGCAACAGGAGATGGTGTAGAGACAAAGTGATGCTTCTGTGGGTTGCAACACTAGAGCACATTTCTCGCTAAGAGGGAGTGTTGATTTTTGTAGCATCGGATGTGCTCTTGCCTCGAGATTTTGTAGAGATGTTAAGACATGCATTCTCCAATACCAAGAAATTGTTTGGCAAAATTCCACCTAGAGATGATTTAATTAAAATAATTAACTTTTTTTAAATGGTTCCCTAAGTCTAAACCTAGGAAATCTGGTTAATTGAAGGGTATTAATTAAATCTGGTGTGTATCTTTTAGAAGAAGACGAGGATCAACTCCCAGTTAATCGTAGCCTTTGATTATGTTTTAATCTTGGGCGATGGTGCTCCAACGAGAGATTATAAGAAGGAGCTTGATGGGCACTTGGAGAACACATCAAATGAGAGATCGAATTTCTCAAGAGTAGCAGCGTTGAGTTGTTGGAGTGAGATCGAGTGATCTTCTTGCAGTGAGGGGCAGGGATAGTAGTCTAGAGGAGAGTTTTCCAGAGTCGGAGAGTGCAAAGCAGAGAGAGCATAGAGAAATTCAGTGAGGCAGTGCAGAGCTTCAGAGGGAGTTCGAAATCCAACTGGGAGAGTTGAGATCCAGTGCCAGAAGCCGAGGTGTCAGACCAGAGGGGCAAAAGGTAGAATTTCCAGATAGCGAGAGATCAGCAGAGAAGGTGACACAGATCCCAGCAAGTATGACACAGATCTGTGTAGGATTGATGCAGAGCCAGTGTGGGGCCTGCCAGCCAGCGCCTTCTCAGTGTCGGATCTCCCGAATCAATGTGAGATTTTTCTCACTAACTCTTTGCCAATTTTTCTCTGTATCAAATAGCAAGTTTGGGCATCCAACGATTTGTACTCAGAAACTACTGTTTAATAATAAAACCCTCAGTTGTTGCACTGGTTTTCCCACATTGGATTTTTCCAGGGACATTGTCTAAAAACAATTGTGTAAATGTGTGTGTGTTTATCTCTCCAGTGTTGTATTTAGTTTCTGCAATATTTATTTTGTGTAGGATGCAGTGTATGTATTTCGATATTTGTTGTAGAAAAATGCAAGTAATTTGTTTAAGGAATTTAACAAATAAGAGAAATATCATCAATTTGTTGTTGTGGGAATCAGGTCACAAATTTTTCACATGGTATGGGCGCACAAATTGTGAGCAGAAGAGCTCAGTTGTAGAAAGGAAGATGGAGTTCGAAATTATTGCAGAGGCATAAGTTTGAAACCCCGAGGCAGCGCAATCCTTGGGCCAAGAAGGTCGAAGTTTTGGGTGAGATCGATTTCTCTGAGTCGACAGAGAAATTCGATTCTCTAGATCGAACTTTCTAGAGGCAAAAGGGAGCAACGTATTTTTCTTGGCAGAACAGATCTTCAACTGGGATGCAGTTACTGGCATAATAGCGTCAGGAGGATCAAAATTGGGAGTAGCAGCTGTAGCAATGTCGACAGCAACAACGGTAGCAGTTTCTTGATCAAAGAAGGGCAGTGATTGTTGGGGGAATTGTTGTCTTTGCCAAATTTGCCGCAGTGATGAAGGTTGCACGAGGATGGAAAAGGGGAGCATGTGGATCCCTTCCTTACGAGGCTTCAGGATGTCCAGGACCAACTTGCTTCAGTAGGGACAACACCCCAACCCTCATAGTTTGTACGATTAGCACTAAATAGCATTTCAGAAGATTGGCAAGTTTTCGTCCAAAGCATACTGGGCAGAGAACAACTGCCAGATTGGGAACATGTGTGGACTGATTTGCCCCAGGAGGAGATGAGGCGTGATCTAGTGCAGGCCACAATCAGTGGCAGTTGGACAAAAGAAGTGAAGGAAGAGGAGGATGTGACCCTTGCGTCAAAGGGGCAGCAAGAGCAGTGTAGAATAAAGAAGGACATTTCAAAGATCAAGTGCTTCAGGTGTGGCGAGTTGGGCCACTACAACACTCAGTGTCCTCTCGGAAAGAAGGAAAAAGAGGAGAAGCAGGATCAACAAGCTACATCCATTGAGATCGACAGGTTGCCCTCTAGATTGGAGTAAGAGTTTGCCATGATTGTCAAGATGCCTCCATGGGTGAGGTGGGGCGATCTAGAGTTGTAGCCCCAAAGAGCTACAAGATGGGTAGGACCCTTGAGGAGTCCACGCTTGGATCATGACCTTGCTACGGGAGCCCATAGTCAGCAATAGCAAGATGGAACAATCACAGTTGGTGCAGTCAGGTGCCAGAGTGACAAATGCAGTAGCTAGTAGCGGTCGGATTCTGAACAACATAGCGCAGAGTTGGAAGTTGTGCAGTTGGCACAGAGCAGAGTGAACAGCAGTGCAGAGGCTAGCAGCAGTCAGAACTCAAACGAAAGATGCATCATACTGAACACAGTTGGTTCAGTATTTTGGCTGCTTTTCCATTGCAATTGTTGCAGTTGCAGCAGCGACAGTTAGAGAAGGTTGCAATGCAGATGCGTTTTGGAAGCAGTTCAGCAGGGCCAACAACAACGCAAATGTAACTCATACTAGAGTTGCGCAGTAGTTGGTGGGCAGTAGAGTCATACATCAGCAGTGCAATAGGAGATAGTGCAGAGACAGAGTGATGCTTCAATGGGTTGCAACACTAGAGCACATTCCTCGCTAAGAGGGAGTGTTGATTTTTGTAGCATTGGATGTGCTCTTGCCTCGAGATTTTGTAGAGATGCTAAGACATGTGCATTCTCCAATACCAAGAAATCGTTTGGGAAAATTCCACCTAGAGATGGTTTAATTAAAATAATTAACTTTTTTTAAATGGTTCCCTAAGTGTAAACTTAGGAAATCTAGTTAATTAAAGGGTATTAATTAAATCTGGTGTGTATCTTCTAGAAGAGAAGGATCAACTCCCAGTTAATATTAGCATTTGATTATGTTTTAATCTTGGTGATTGGTGCTCCAACGAAAGATTATAAGGAGCTTGATGGGCATTTCTAGAACACATCGAATGAGAGATTAGAGATCAAATTTCTCAAGAGTAGTAGCGTTGAGTTGCCGGAGTGAGATTGAGTGATCTTCTTGCAGTGAGGGGCAAGGATAGTAGTCCGGAGGAGAGTTTTCCAGATTCGAAGAGTGCAAAGAAGAGAGGGCATAGACCAGTTCAGTCAGGCAGCGTAGTGCCACACAGAGGCAAACTAGAGCTTTAGAGGGAGTTCAAAATCCAACTGGGAGAGTTGAGATCTAGTGCCAGAAGCCGGGGTGTGACACCGAAGGGCTATAAGGTCGAATTTCCTGTTAAAATTGGCAACTAGGGCCAAACTTCATGTGGGTCATCTTATTCATGGATGATAATATTTTTTATTAGATTCCAATTGTCGAGAGGTGTAAGATTGATATAAAGATCATCAGATTCTGACAAGTATTCATGGAGATATGAATTTATTTTGATTATGGAATTATTATCAAGCCGACCTATGTAGGCTCAAAAGCCCAATAGTCGCATCTATTCAAATATCATCAGTTGTGTATAAATACAAGAGGACTTTTCCTCCTTTGCACTGACTCATCTCATCACATCTCTCTCTCTCTACTGTGCAGAAAAGAATCTCTCTCTACTGCGCAGAAAAGATTCTCTTCTCTACTGCGCAGAAAATGGTCTCTCTCTCACACATGTGAAGCTGGAAGCTGCTGAAACTAAAGCTGCAACTGTAGATCCAAACTTTGACCAACGTGGACCATCAAACCTCCTCTTCTGATCTGTGTTGTAGGTTCATCTGAACCTCCTCTGAAAGCCACAACTTTTGGTGGTGGAATCAAGTCAATCCAACAAACGGTTTGCAAGATATCGACTGCCCTAGTTTGAAGGAAGTTGCTGAAACTGAAGCTAAAACTACAGAAGTGAAGTTTGACCTACGTGGACCAGAAGATCTCCTGATTTGAACTGCGCTGTAGGTTCATCTGAACCTCCTCTAGAAGCCACAACTTTTGGTGGTGGAATCAAGCTGATCTGATGGTCGGTTTGTGAGATATCGTCTGCCCTAGTTTGACGATGAAGCCGCTAATGCTGATGCTGCTGATCTAGGGTTTGTTACTGCTGATATAAATCAGATTTATTGTACTATTTCTCTCTGCTGAATTATTGAAGATAAAAGAAGATTTGATCAAAGGGTTTCCCCACACATTGTGGGGTTTGTCCCTTGCTAGCCGCCACATCTTGTGTCTCTTGTCTTGGCTTGTTTTCTATCGATCGTTTAATGTTCTATCGACAGTTTACTTTATGTATGTACATGTTATTGCTAATTTGTGGAATATAATAAGAAAAAGAAGTAAATTGTTATAAGCATAGAACATACCATAAATTAACATGGAGAAACAAAAATTCCCATGGGGATATCACCCACAAAGTGGTGGGTTACAAGTCCCAAACACTTATCACAAAGAACCAAACAAGGAACTTTAGATTAACAAATTATATCATTCTTTTGGCAAATTTAATGTGATAAAGTTGAATTAAATTTTTGTCTTAAATGGGCCAAAGGCCATACATAAAAATAAAATTAAATCGAATTGCAAATCGAAATTTAATTCTCTTTTTAAAACGGCTAAACCCTAAAGATTTGAAATGAAAATCGAAAGGAGGCTTTAAGGTAAAAAGAAGGAAAATTTGATTTTTTTTCTTTTTATTGTTAAGTGATAAAGCTAACCCTAAAAAACAAAATCAAATGAAAGTCAGTGAAAGAGGCAAGGTTGAGGGGCCGAAAGGCAACGACAGAGAGTTTGATTGCAGGTTAGGTCGAACAACGAGGAGGGAGAGCAAGAAAATGATGTGGGAAGAGAAGGAAACGCAGAGTAGTGGAAGAGAGGAGCATGTAGTGGTGAAGGGACTTGAGGGAAAAAGATGTAACAAGTTGGAAGCGCTAGTGCAGAAGAGAGATGAACTGACGCGAGGAAGAGAAAAACACAAGGAGGAAGGGACGTGCGGGAAAAGGGTAAGGCTTGAGGGTAGGGAAGAGGATGCAAGTTTGAGGAGCTGCGAGGAGGAAGAAACGTTGAGGAATGGAGGAGCGAAGAATGCAGAGGAAAAAGAGCAGAAATATGAGGGTTATGTGAGAAGAAAAGACGGAACAAGAGAGGACTGTGATTTGGCAGCGACAAAGGGGGAAAACACAC